>UELU01147438.1:122495-188783 GCA_900490025.1 Megastigmus dorsalis
AATATTCCAGGGTGACAGCGGCGGTCCTTTAGTTTCCGTAGGAGTCACACCCTGGGTTTTAATAGGCATCATTACATCAAATGCTGATGACGGTACAACGAATACTCCTGATGGTTTAGCAAATGTGTACATGTATTTGGATTTTATTGAGGATGTATTCGGTGGTGACAACACCCATATGGGTCCTAATATAGGAGCCCATATGGGATCCCGCATGGAACACATCGGATCCAGCACAGGACCCGGGAGGAGACCCAACATGGGACCCCATATAGGATCCCACATGGAACACATCGGACCCAGCACGGGACCCGGGAGGAGACCCAACATGGGACCCCATATGGGATCCCACATGGAACACATCGGACCCAGCACTGGATCCCGGAGGAGACCTAACATGGGACCCCATATAGGATCCCATAAGGAAATTTAATATGGGATCTCTTAAATTAACGTACATTTTTATAATAAATATTGATTAGATTTAATTACAATAAAAAATTAATGTATGTAACAAATTAAAACATAAAAAAACTATACCCTGCCGGGACTTGAACCTTGCACCTTTGGATTATCATGCAGTCTCTTACTTTACCACTCGACAACAAATATGCTTCTGACATATACCGATAATTTTGATATATATGAGTTATGTATAAATATATGCACATAACAAATAATTATGCAAGTAATATATCCTAAGTCGAAACTAAGGTTCAAATCCGGCTCTGTTTACTATATGTAGAATATATTGGTGGAAGCTTTATCTAATATATTTTTTAATGTCCTATTAAATATTATTATAAAAATAGTTTTTAGTAATTCTGTAATATTTTAAATTTAAATTTTAATAAATTTTGAACAATAATATATTAGTTTGGAGAATTTTTTTTCCGCATCTGCAGTGCCAGTGTATGTGTGCGTGTGTGTATGTATGTATACTAGACCTGTGCATCTCGAGACCGCATGTATTGAAAATATAAATATTGGTTTTACTCAGAAAAAAAAAATTTAAGATTCATTGATTCTCTTTTGTTTTGTTACAGAAAAATACTTTTTGATTTTTAGTTATTGTAACTTTTTTGTGGAGGGAAGTTTAGTGTTTACTAAACTTGTAATATGCGTTAGAAGAGTATTAAATTACCTACAATTTGAAGGATTATTTTTTGCAATTGCTGATGACGTTCGTTTGTTATTTCGAAAAATGTCATTTTTTAAAAATATGGTTATACCTTTAGAATTTGTTTATTAATCATATGAAATTTGACTCAATTTTATAAACTATTGTTTGCATGATTCTTTTAAATTTTCAGGATTAATATTTTATTTTTTTTTTTAGATATTAACAATATTATGAAAAAAATCGGTTTTCTATCAGATTCGATAATGGGTGTAAAACTACTCAAATCTTGTCAAAACTTTATATACATATTGTTTTGTTATAGGGTTCCTTTAAGTATATTCAACTGCTTAAAATATTTGTTTTAAGGGAGTTCTCTCGATAATTGAATTGATGATGTTAATGACTTACAAATTTTTATGTAGCAAGTTAAATGACTAAAGAAGCTCCAGTTAAAATTTTGAGAGACTAGGGTACCCTAAAGCCGAGAAATAAATATTTTTGTCAAAATATTAAAAGATTCTCCTTTTTTCGATTATAAATTAATTGATGATGACAGCTTTTCGATTTTTTATATAGTAATAGAGAATTTTTTTTAAATTTTTAGCAATTTTCTAAAGTATCATAGGGTAACTGTGAAATAAGAGAGAGTAGACATTTCATGTATGAATCTTATTTGCCTTGTATGTAGGTTATACATGCAGAATATATACCTGTATATATCGACTACACTGGTCAAATCTAGTGAATTCTGTACTTGACTTCCCATGTATAAAGAGAACCTTCTTAATAAAAAATTGCCTTTTGTACTTTTCCTAGATTATTCAAGAATTTCTGGAAGTATATTTTTTCACTTATTTTCGCACCAAATTTTTCATAGTAAGTATATTCGTAAAATCCCTCAAGTCGATAAAATTTAAATTTACTTTATAAAGAAAAACATACATTTGCAGAATTTCTGTAGAATAATCTGGAATGTACGAGTGCGTGAACTTTTAAGCGAAATCTCACCGAGCAACACCGCGCATGCACATTCAAGTCCGTTCAGTTCGTTTCGCAATTTCCTTCGAGAGCGGATATTTCGTCCTGAGAGACGGAAAATCGTTTGAGTTCTTACCACCTCGTTGTCTGTTAATTATGAGGGAAATGATTTACTTCGACGTTTGTGTTGGCCGCGCGCTTTGTTCGTTTCGACATCGCAGCAGATTCATTTTTTCGTTATGTATAATAAATTAACGGATTTCATGTATTTACTTAATTTTTACATTTTTTTTATAATTAATGGCCTCTTCCATAAGTCATTGCATAACAGTATTTTGCTAATGCTTATTCGCATGTTTTTCTTCGTTATATCAATTTTACAGAAAAAATGTTAGTTTATCAAAATTAATGTCTTTTATTGAAGAAATTATTTAATTATTTAAACGATTTTTGCCGTTAACCCAATAAAATCTTGAAAAAGTAAAACTACGTGGAAACAAAAGCCATCGGTCTAATTTCAAATCTGAGCCTCGTCTGCGTGCACTAAATCTAAGTGCCATGCAATTCCACTCGAAACCAAAACAAAACCAAAAAATATGAATGAACCGACAGTACCGGTTTCACCGACATATAACACTCCCTATATAAACAACGAGTTCCATACACATACGTGCAAATTAGATTGTGAGTGGATTACGTCAGGTCACGGTGGTGCCGCGAGACGTCAACGCACGAGTTACATATGTATATGAAGCGCAGCCACTTATACACACAGGTGATATAGCTGGCGAGTGCATTTCGCCGGCGAGACGCGCACGTGACTCGCGTATAGAAAGAGAGAAGTAGCTGCCAGCAGCTCGGGACATCTGGTGAGAAAGTCCACGAATCTCCTTCAGCTTGCGACACCTGACGCTCGATCGGCCAAGTCGATAAGGCAGTTTTCCACACTTTCTTAGCGGTTTTTTTTCTCATATGGTAGTGTAACGTTGGTCTAGCGATTCCTGGTAGAGCGATAGACAATATGGATTTCATAGAAGTAGAAGGAGTTTCATAGAATGGATTTTTCCTCGTTATAATGAATTATTATTCATCAATAGTCGAGTATAATTTTTACGGTTAAATTACAGAATCAAAGAGAAAATGAGTTAATATATTATTTTTTTTACATGCTGTCCAGTTATTTGAAGATTATATCAATATATTTTAAATTTATACTGAACATTAATTCCAGACTTTTACTATGTATCAATCAGGAATATATAACGTAAGAAATTCCATCCAAATATATCAAGGTTTCTTAATTGTGAATATCAGTTCATCTATTTCAAGAAAAGTGTCATTAATGATAGACACCGGTATTTACAACTAACGAACGAGCGATAAAATGTTCGTTTCAAAACACAAAAGTTAAAGAGAAACTAAGCAATTGTTTTGCAAGACCTAGTGTATGCAAGAAATTAAAAATCACTCACACGTTTGAGATAGCAGCAATTATGCGTTCCACCGAAAAAATTATGAGCTCGTGCCTTTCTACTTCATCTCCAAACAGTTTTAATCGATCTAATCAATTTAACCACTCCAATTTTGCACCATCCCAAGCTCTCGAACGGCTGCTACTGATTTTCTTTTGCAAATCGCCGATAGTAAAGAAAGTTGCAAACGCGCTTCCCAGAAAGCTGAAATAAATATCCGCGCGCGCGGTGGCAATCCACTTTTCATAATCGAACTTTCCAGTGGAAAAACTACTAAAATGCATAAGTACACATCATACGTAATGTAAAAACCGAGAGCCTAACAACGTCGCAAATTCAGGAACGTGCGATCCATGATGTCTATCTTAGTGCATCATACTTTTCGACTTCAGTCTATATATGGTAATCACCATTTGTGTGAAATTCACTCTCTAAATTTATTAGAATCATAAGTGTCTGTCCAAAGTGTGAGAAAAAGTAATTGAACTAGATTGCTGATAATTTAATAATAAATATCTGGAAGTAAAGTGTTGGGTATATTACAACAGCCACGAATGTTCATAAACGAGAGCCAAAGCCTTTCACAATTACCAAAGTGCAGCTAACCGGATTCCAAAGCAGAAGAGCGCCGCATTGAAATGTCGAGTAAAAATTTTCTCAGCGATCCTCCAGTCTCTCAAAGAAAGACATTTTCCAAGCGCGCCTCGAGAGAAAACTCAAGAGCAGCGCTAACACCTATACACCGGAGCTTTTTACGTATATTTCCGCAGTGCACTGCACGCATCGCGGGGAAAATGCACTGACGAGAGGGCACATAACTCTATTAACGCTTAGCCGCGCTTCTCTCGCCGATCGCCAATTAAGAAGTTCGCCCTCGACGCGAGATTTCCCGTTTAACTTTTGCGGTCCGCGGCTCTTCCTCTCTCTCTCTCCGCTTTTATACCTCCGCCGTTCGCTCGATTCTTCTTGCTCGTTACTCTGGCCGCGGCCTTTTATTCGATTATATCGCTCTTTATTACTGCGCGCCTGAATCCCGTGCCGCTGCTGCGCTGCTAAGTTTGAGATTGTGCGGCAACGCGACCGGTAGTTATTTCATGGCTTTTATATACAATGTCTCACGGGTTTATGTGTGCTTTTATTCCGTGACCGAGGCGCTGATCTTTTTTTTGTTTTTTTATTTTTGACTCCTGCATTTCAAATCGTGATTTTTATTGCCTAGTTTGATTGAAGTTCGTGGATGGCTTTTGAAGTTTAACGATCGGATGGGAATACGTATAGGATGTCTAATTTAAGATTGATACATTCGGTGCGATCAATCTCAAAGAGGAGGAATCAATGTCTTTATTATATTTCTGTGAAGTTAATGTCTATATCTTTTACAATGGATTGACGTAGTTAACTCCTCGGTCTGTTGCTCTTACCGCTGTATCGATTTTTTCCTTAATTTATCATAAAAATTCGGCTTAAATTAGTTAATGTAATAAGTTTGCAACTTAATTTTTTATGTTTTCGAAAGCTGTAAAACGTTTTGACAGGATATTCGAATTGTGAATTTCATCATTTCAAAAATAAAAAGTTTTATATAGATATAATTATTCCAACTTTTGCTACATCATTTCGCACTCTCCATGTATACCTTTCGCAAATCATATAGTAGACGTGCTAAAGTAGTATCATGAATATGAAATAGAATGTCGGCCTTAATACTTACTAAGAGCACTTCAGAATACTTTACTATATTATCCACGATATAGTAAAAAAGCTTTATTAAAATCTATATAGCTGATTAAAGCGATAGAAAAGTATAAAGATAGTGAAAGTACATACTTGAATTATGAAAACCGTATTATTATCAAATTCAAAATAATGAACTAGTTCTCAAGTTTTAAACGTAAGTGTCGTATAATGAAAACCTAATTATATTATTAAAATTAGTAATTTGCATTTTCACAATTTTGAGATATATTATACATGTGAACAAATATATTTTGAACTGATTATAAGTGTGTGAGTGCGTTTACTCAATTCAAATTCCTTATTTTAGTTAAAATAAAAAAGTTCTAGTTTTATTTTATTATCGATTAATTTTATATCTTTCCTTGGCATTATCGATTTAGTGATTTCCATCTATTTGTGATATTGTATCTATCGTTGCGGAGTTTCTGTCCAAAATTAACCAGCGAAAATTATCGAGCACCATGAAAGTCCGGGCTGAGGAAAAAACTTTTGTCCGAAAGTTTCGTCTTTCACAGGCATTATTTAATAGCGCGTTGAACTTTACATCGTTCTATAGGGAAAAGAAATCTCGTTTCTTTCTCCTGCTCTGAAAAATTACTTTGTGGTTAAATGAAGTTTCTTTCATCGCGCGCTAAGCAAATATATGGATAGTCGTTTCGCCTCGTAGTTGATAGTGGAATAAATTTCATTTCAAGACTGTTTGCCGCGGCTCTTATGTTTTTTACGTTTTCACCGTATGTTTTATGAATGGAAAGTTATGGAATGAAAATAATAATATTAATTTTACATCTTGCAATAATTTGAAACTGCATTTACAAACGTATATTTATAATTTTATGGTCCTGTTTTTAATGGAACGTACAGAATTATAATTAAGATAAATGCGTTTTTAAGTTAATTTACTCAATATGTATATTTTTATTTCAGGTAAGTGATGAGAGTTGAAATTGGAAAACTGTCCACACTATTGAGGTCGTAAGTACATAAATAAATATAATAAAATTGTTCGATGCTCGAAAGTGAAGCTAAAAAGTGAAGCGATAAATTATAAAAATGAAGCGAATAAGGTTAGCTCTATGTTTAGATACTTCACAGATCCACGCGTAAAATTTTATGTATACTATTATTTTATACTTTACAAAAAAAAGAGAAAAATATATACAGAACATTCTTTTGCTCTTACGACGAAGCAGCCAAACCATACGCGTTTTTTCGAAAGTTTCAAGATGAAAGTATATTCCACAGTGCACTCTGAAACTCGAGCAAATTTTTTTTATAGATTTTTCCCGAGCGCCAAAAATACAGCTTCATCCTTTCCGCGCTATCGGCAAGGACACTGTATATTCACGTCAGATTTTTACGACTTTGCCGCTCTATTCGCGTGGAAGTTAAGTGTCAATAAAATCGAACCTACAACACAAATACACACAAAGACACCGGGGGCAGAGTCATTTTTCATCCGTCGCACAAAAAGCAGCAGCAGCAGCTCGTCAAAGCAACAGAGCGCGCTCCAAATGTATCAGCGTTTTCAGTCTATTTCACTCTCGCAGTGAAATAACAGCCCGCGAGAGAAAAAAAAAACTCTCTGTCTCTGGTAAAAAAAGCTCACGTGTAGTCGGTTGACACTGATTCACCTCCCGTTCGAATCAGTGTCAGCGCGCCGCGCGTGTCCTCGCATAATACATCCTCGCCATTCTTATAAGCCCGACCCTTGCCTCTTTCTTCGCCGTACAGGAATAACATTCGTTCTTTTCTCAATACGGCCCATACATGCGCCTCTTTCTTGTTCAACTCGTCGCAGCGGCTAATCCGGCGCATCCGCCTTATACCATATATACCACATATATATACATATATAGGCGGTTCCGAGCGAATTTAGCTCACGCGCCGCGAGTGTGCCGTTTGCATATGTATGCCGTCTATGCAGATGTGTGTTATGCGGTGAGCGAGCTACTGCAGCCGCGGCTGCTATGCGACTATGCGAGGAGCGACAGAATGCCGAGTGCGTGCGTGTGTGTGTGTGTGTGTGTGTGTATTGAGGCTCCGAGAGTTAAGCAGGAAGCTCGAGAGGTCTTGAATGGCGAATCTTGAGATGCGCTTGATCTCTTTTTCAGGATGAACCAGTTCGGACTGAGAATTCGAGGATCACGATTGAGTTTCGGGAGTCGAATTGTTGATGTTTAATACCTTTGGGGATTTCCGGTCTTCAGACGAGAAGCCTATATATGTTTACTTTTGTTTAGCGGCAGCGCAACTAAAGTAGAATTATTAAATTTTATAAGCAAACTGAAATGTATAATGACGAGATAAGAAAAATTTTATCAAATAGCGCAGTATTTTGTTTAACAAATAAGACTGGATAGAGCATTAGTTAAGCCCCTAATTAAAAACATATTCAAAAGCAGATTATTTCATTCCAGCAAATCTCAAACAAATCACGATACACGCACTACAACCTTTCCTCCGAATTTAAAATTCTAGGTCAGAGGCGAGCGACGAGGCAGCACAATAATAACACGAAGGATAAACGCGTACCGGTACAAAAAGGAAGAGTGTGAATTAAAAGCGGAAGCGCGAGCAGTATATACGAGGGGGATGCGCTCGCTGACGCGCTTCGCCGTGCGTGTAAACGCGGCTAATGGCTGCGGCGCAGGCCCGTAAATGGGCGCTCGTGCCTTTCTCGGCATTTCCACTGCACTACAAGCGCGCGCGTATGTATATGTATGTAGGGACTTTTTTTTTGTTCACGCCGCCGTTGAATCGAGCGACACCGAGCGCTTTAGCGGTGCGCGATTGTGAATTGCGAGAGCTTGTTTTAGCAAATTTTCGTGTAGGACGACCGATGATGATTGTAGGCGTGAATACAGTTTGTGGAATTTGTGTTCTATGGCGTGTTTATGCTGATTTCTGTAGCGTATACATACAACTAGTTAACCCATTGCTTCCCAAACGGATTAAAGGAGCAGACATATTTACATGGTGGATTAGTGACCGTTTGTAAATTTTTGGTATTATCCTAAAAAAGTTTCGCTCAGTAAGAAATAGATTAAGTATACTTATGTAATAGAAGGTTTTAAAAGGGGTCAATTGGTAAAGATTCGATCGAAATGATATGTTGTTCTCGAATGACACTTTGGGAACGCCCAAAATTTAACAAAAAAAAAAGAAACGTGCCACAGCCAAATCAATTATATTTACGTTGCGTAAGCCGTATTGCGTCAAGCGGACAAAACCGCACGTCCTTCCAGAAAACAAATACACTGCATTCACTCGATACTCGTCACCCTTGAGCACGACAGACTCCCGGAGCAAAGAAGAAAAGTGTATATAGGCAAGAGTCGTGGAAAGATTGCTCCTCTCCCCTTCGGGGCCCATTATGCACTCGAAGCAATTGTCGACTTTACGATCGACGACACTGTGTCGTAAACGAGTGTAAGGAAAAAGTCGATCCTGCGCAGTCGTCCCTCTGCGGTGGCGACTACGACAGCCGTCTGCGGTCGATTATATTTTAGGGAAATTGCCACTCTCTCGTCGTCGTCGTCGGCCCATTACTTGGCATAGTCTAGAGTTAACCCACTTTTTATTCATTTTTCAGCGTGACGCTGCAGGGATTATGTGCGTGATGATGGGCTCGATTTGCGTGTAACGACCGACTGGCTTTTCTTTCTCTTTATCGTGCGTAAAGGCGTACCGCTGGAGTATCGACGTTTTTCTCGTCACTCCGGGCTGCGCTTTCGCTCCCGCGTTTACCGCACGTGTATATATAATCGCGGACACGATGAGAAATGATGAGATTTTCTGTGTCAGTATGGCGCTTGGATGACTTTGACTTTTCACCGCTGGATATTTCGTATTATCGTTATCGGCTGAAAGTTCGGATGATGATATTCCGGGAAAAAGCGCTGCCCATTAGTTGAATATTCGTGCTGCGGGAAAATGTGAGAAAAAGCTTGGACAGTTACACGGACTATGGTGGATTTCTTTAGGCTTTTTTGCGCGTAATATTTTAATGCGCAATAAATATTAAGAAAATTTGTAGCGCAACGGCAATTAAATTTTATGGATCGCGAGGACTGAAAAATGGTAGGATAATTATGTATTGCGAGTGAACTACAAATGCGATGGAAGTTGAGAGTCTGGGACCGCATTAGTTCCAATTTGCGTATCCTTAAAAGCCTATCATTAGCTATGCGTATAATAACAACTATAAATGTCAATTGAAAAAAAATTAAGTACTTCATTATACCACCATTATAGCCATATTTATCTATGTAATAATTTCAGAGAATAGTATTAGAAACTATCGCGAACGGCACAAGCGATTTATTGAATTATTCGCGAAAAGTCATGTCGCTCGTTGCTTTTTCGAAAAAGTTATACGGTTTCTCCTCGCTTTCCTTATACATTCCACCCCCGCAAATCCGACCGCTTCTTCGATCGGAGGCGCGTCTCAGCAGAGTCGGGCGCGAATTTCTCGCAGCAATATAGGAAGAATTCAAAGGCGAAAATCTCTCGAGCGATTTCGGATGCCACGAGCGCGCTCAATTGTCTCGCTTCGTCTATCGATATATGTATACGTGGACCTGCATATCCATACATAAAGAGGATTCCGTGGTGTTGGGTGTAGAAGTTTTCGAGATTTTAACCGAGGACAATTGAAACATCAGGCTTGAAAACTATGGTGGAATATCCAGATTCGTCTTTCCAGATTCGTCTGTTACTACTTCATTTTCTCAACAGCACTAAATTATTCGAATTTATGAAGCTGATCGAAAAGACTCTGGTTTCGATGTGGGATTCCCCATATACATAGCCTTGCGTGTACACGGTAAAAAAACTATGAGAGCAAAAGCAACGCAGTGAATTTCAGGCAACCCACGCACACACACACACACACAGCCACGCATTTCCACGCGTTGCATTACGCGAAACTCTATATATCCATGGCGCGGGAACGTACGGATAAAGAGTTCGATCGGCTGGTCGGTCTGCTGTATTCTTTCAGCTTCGAGGGTATATTTTTCCATTGGCATCCGGCCTCGCGTCGATGGGAAATTCAGATCTGTGTGGGTGTGTGTGTATGCAGGGCTCGGGATTAAATCGTCGTCTAGTCGGCGAATAAGCTATAGGCGAGCTGCGCGGGCTTCTCGCTCATAGTGTAGTTTCGATCGATTGACCCGCGAGCGCGTGAGCCGCGGAGGATTGATTTTTTTCATACTCGTTTTATCCTCTTTTTCCTGGCAACAGCTGGCGAAATAGCTTTTGTTCCGTGTACAGCGGGCGGAATTTGCCTACTTTTTTTTTCCACCCACGTAATTTTGAATTTATTGGGGAATGAGATTTGTTTTGAGCCGCTGGACCTGGTACTATTTTAGGAAAAATTCATACTTTCTGACAATTCATCTAATACTTATTTATGGCTTTGTTCGAGAAACGTTTTATGTTAGTTTATGTGTGAAAAAAAATTGAATAAAATATCGTTTTACATTATAACATTAAAACTGCAATTTATAGCGTGAGCCTTATTAAAAGAATGTATGCTGTCTTCACCTTCAGAAACGACACGAGACCCAAGTTCATTGGCTGATGGCTGTCTGGCAGTAATTTTTCCGCACACCGACTAGTAAGCGACCCGTAGGAGATGAACGGGGAATTTTTTCGGCTATTTTTGACTTCAAAGTCTCTGCCATCCATTCACCATCCTTCGCCAGCTTGCTTCGGCACGCGTCGTGTCTGGTGGGGATTGCCGTTTGACTCGCTTTATTTTTGCAGCCTCTGGCGCTTTGGCTCCGCGAATCAATCTTTATCCATAAAGACCGCTTTTCGTGTAAATACGCGGCTTTTAATATAACTTGACCAAATTAAAATTGTTTCTAAATACGAGGTATCTATATGTGATCAACATCTATACTGTATCACTATGATTATTTACCATTAGTTTTTAATTAAATGAAAATAATTATTAGTCTTGATTTTACAAGCTTAATGGCTGAATTCGGTTTTTGATTTATTCGATTGAAATGATGTTTCGGTAGTGTATTCATTAATTAAGAAATTCAAAATTGTATTTATGATACATTAATAGCAGTGAATGTCTTATAACCTCATTTCGAGATTTATTACTTTATCACATTTTTTAATATAAATGAGGACTTAAATTTTGTTTTTATGAAGCAGCACTTTCGAACGCTGTTTTTCAAGGAAAAATCCATTCAGCTTTCTCTAAATATCTCATTTAATTTAAAAAAACTTAGTGTATAAAATATTGTAAATAAAAATAATTGTAATGAGCGAAATATCAAAAAAATTTGAAACTATGAAAACCTTCAAAATCATACCAGACTTATTCTTCAGACGAAATTCATTTTATGAAAACTCGGAATTTTTTTAAAGCTGCTTACTCCCTTGTTATTCTGCTTTATAAAATATTACTGTGCGAAATGCGCTGCATGTCTGGGAATTCGAGAAGTAGGTACTGCAAAACAAATCGACATTGCCCATGAATCTTTCGAAGGAGTTACATTAATCTTAACCACGATGTATGTCAGTGAAAAGAATTCTTAAAAAAAAAAACAAATCTTCATAGTACCAATCTCATTGACAAATACTCCTGCTAATGAAGCTTGACATACAAATTATATTCTTTCGTCGTTCTCAACGCGACTCTTTTACACTTTCAAATCCAACTAAATACATACATGCGTTACAAAAGCAGCGAAACTACTGCAGAATATTTGGCTACGAGTGAAATTTCAACGTGTTGACCAAAGACACGAGGAGTTTATAGGATTTTCGCGAAACGATATAGCGTATAGGTACTCATATACACGGGTATAGAGCAGACGTCGCGCACATGTCGCGCGTAACGCACAGCTGACTTTGCGTTTGTCTCGCTTTATTCTGGCACTTACGTCGGCCTATAAGTACACAAATCCGACTCGTGTCGGCTTACGGATGTTACTTATTTACCGTATAAACGATTCGAAAATCGTGTTTTATGCGATCCCGGTACATCTGAACGCCAGCGATACATCATCTTTATTAAACGCCGTGTCCGCGATAGCTAAGAAAACCATTGGCCTACTACTTGTTCTTTAACTTCCTACTGTAACCATACTTCGTTTGTAGTTTATTTTGTGAAGGTCAATTAAACTAGAATCAAGATTGAGCTGATTCGTCAGAGTGTGGTATGTATAGGCAATCACTGACAGCGCGAACACAAGACCTATTATAGATAACATAATTTATGTAATTGGTACTTTTCACATAAATATTTAATTGCAGCGTGAAATAATGCGCTGCAGCATTTCAATTATGTCATTTATTTCTTCTATCGTTA
Source organism: Megastigmus dorsalis (assembly GCA_900490025.1). NCBI lineage: Eukaryota > Metazoa > Arthropoda > Insecta > Hymenoptera > Megastigmidae > Megastigmus > Megastigmus dorsalis. The sequence continues at coordinate 135,145 of UELU01147438.1, forward strand.
ACCGTTGATGAAGAGCATGCAATAATAAAGTGTATTATATCATAGCAAAGAGCAAACTCATTGTGACGAGTTAACCGTAAGTTGGCCAATTGCTTCTTTGTTTTCCGCTTAAAATTTCCAGATCACCTAAATTGGAACAACGGCATCGGTTTCAATAAGACTCGGCATCGATCGCAAATCACAAGCCACTTTGCCTCGGAGGGCGTAACAAAAAAATCACCAAGCCAATAACGTACTTCCCATTACTTCGCACACTCGTGCGCGCGCGCGCACTCACGCATCATTCACCAACCCACATATTTACGCTCTCTCGCAGCATCGCGGCGGTACTTCCTCTCCCGATATTTAAAATTAGCCAGCAATCATAATTCGCTAGCCTCCGCAAGTTCTCTCTCTCTCTCTCACTCGCTAACTCTCGGCGCTCGATGCCCGCGCGCGCGCGCAAGAAGTAAATTACAACTCACGGACAGCTTCTTCCTAAAGCAGCCGCGTGCAGTCGAGCGCCTCCTTTTTTTCCCCTCCTCCTCTTTCCCCCGAGCGCCGTTACACGCAGCTAGCTTTTATTACTTATAAATAGCCCATGAATTTTCCTTACGTACGACGAATTTATCGCCCAACGAGACTCGCCGCTGCTGCTGCCACAGCGACAAAACTCGTTCTTCCCTCCTCTTCTCGCGCCTTTTTAAGCCTTACACACACTCCTGCATACAGGCGCGCTCTCAAAAGTTAAGAGTCTCGACGGTTATAAAGGAAAACGGCATTATGTATAGGCCGCGAGAGGGGAGAGAGAGAGAAGCTTCCGTCGCGCGAGTGCCTGCGCCGCTATTTGTCATGCGAGCGGCAGCAGCAGCAGCAGCAGCGGGAGCAGCATCTGTGCGATAAACCGATGATGGATCGCCGAAGCGATGATCTTGACGTTCGCGTGCGCGACCGAGCGAGCCTTGCAGGAGTGCAAGTTTCTTGGGGGATTTTGCCCGTGGGCCGACGAGTAGCCACCGCCGCCGATGTGTTTACTTTATCGGTTGAGCTTCGACGATGGTTAATAGACTGGGCTCAAACGATTTCCCGAGCTTTCGCGGGAGTGCGAGAGTGTCGAAAAACCGCTTACACGAGCTGTTCGACTAATTGATTTGGTATTTTTTGCAAGGTTTCTTCTCAGAGGTGCTGGACGTGGGAAATTTGATGCGAACTTTTAGAGGGTGAGCGGTATCTTTTATCGGAGGCAGTTGATTTACTTAAGATTTTAACGACCGCTAATTGAAGCATATCGATAGACCCTTTTGTTGATAGATTTCTACTTATTTCAAATTGATTCTTAGTTCGTCTGTAAACAGAATTACCAGGAAGAGATAATGAGGTATTAAATATTTTATAAGGAATAAATAATTGTCATTATTTTCATTTTATAAGCAATGAATATTCTTTATCTGCAAGGATTTTCCAGAATCCAAGAATTTTGCAAATTAATTTTATACGAGTGTGAGCTTCAAGGTTGAAGAACTATACAAAGTATAAATATAACAAATATTTAACTTTATTTTTTTAAAAACTGAGTTTCTTTTCTATGTATTTTTCTACACACTCTAACATTTTTTCTCCCTAAGTGTAGGCTATTATAATCCCATAAAACAAGTTCTACACGTTCATTTTTAAAAATTATCAATATCAGTTTCTTTACACATTGTGTCTTTTAATCGGCTTATGCATGTTACTTAACTTAGTATAGTTATAGCGATTCTAAATGCATCTATTGGTTATCTTACATATAAACCCATTTTTACTAAACTGAGTAGTGCAAAAAAGAGTGGAAAAAACAACCTATTTACGCACAACAAAAATAAATTAGCTTTCATATTAGAAAAAAAAATAAATGGAAGATTGAGCAATGCCATTGAGAAAAGTCCTGCAAGACTGAGGCTATTTTAAAATCGACCGTAATCTCCGGTGAAATTACTCGTGAAATTTGATCAAGTATATCCTGCGTATACAATTCACAAGGCCGCAAGGTGCGTTGCCACCTTTCTGCTCCGCTGATAAAATAAATGTGATGCAATTTTTCGGCCTCGATACCGATTCCGGTAACTCAGCACCTGACCGCTCGCCATATACACAAGATCTTTCATTCAAATGATTTTTGTTCCGAATGGCACAATTCTCTTTCTACCGCGGAAATTGTGCTTTGCGAATTATTTCCAATGACTCGCGGGATTTTCTTAGGTGTGTTTGTGTACTTTTTCCGTTGTGAAATTTTATGTTTGTTCCATTAAAAGCGAATATTAAAGAACCGTTTTATACTAAAGAAAAATCGAGACATATGTTATGCAAAAGCATGGGGCTTGTAGAGAGTGTGTTTGAGTATGCAGTGTAACTACCTTTCGTTTGATTTATTAGCAGTTTGAAATTGTATGACGGTTTAAAATTTGAATTGTGTTGAACTCGATACCGTGCGTATTGAATCATAAAATTCATTAGTTTTTATACTTAAGAATTTTATGATTCAATTTCTGTACAATTTTAATAATACACGTTTTAAGACAAATATTTTGACATGTTTTATTTGCATACAACATACTGCCAAAGCTATTGTTCTAATAAAAAGCTTCTTGATTTGAAATGACTTTATTTATTGATGATTTAAACAATTTTATTATATATATCAATGATCAAATTATATAAATTACAACAAGTTTTATGGAAGAATGTTAATACTTTGATCCCCATGATGGCAATATAAATTTCTCAGTAGCGCGCGAGCCTGAAGCACATTGAAGAAATAACTCGGTTTGGGTCCAGTCGACTTTACATGTCAATCTGAGATAACTAATGCAGCACCTCGCTACTTGCAGCAGAAGTAATTCAATTCGCCTATTACGCGGTTAAAATTGACGATACGAATTGCATATTTATCTGAAATCGATACATTTCTTTCAGCCACCGCAAGTAATCCACATTACTACAGGTCAAATTAAACTCGCCATACATTATTAAAGTCGTTTAAAAATAGAAATAAACGTCGATGTCAAGGAACCCGAACAGTTTTTAATTTTTCAACGAAACAGTAAAAGCCGTAAATCTACTTTCTCAGCAGCGCTACACACACGCCCTGCAGCTTCAAAACTCGCGCAGCTGGTAAAAAGGAAAAAAAAAAAAACAGAGAAGAAACAGCCGATTTCAAAATCAATATCGTCCAATCTACAATGGCATCGAGCGTATCGGAAAAAGAAGCGCGTGTACAGTATACTACAGAGGCGCGGGGCGACGTACGAAAATAAAAAAAAAGAAATGAAGCAGAGAGAAAGAGAGGAAACAAGAAGACGAGTAACTCTTTTATGCAAGACCGGATTTTTCGGATAGCCAGAATGAGAGAGAGAGAGAGAGAGAGAGAGAGAGAGAGAGAGAATCGTCGTAAGCCCCTCCGCATCCACAGGAGAGAGAGCGGGTCTTCCACCTTGCGCGCACCTTACCGTACACTCGGCAGTTTCCGACTGGCTTCGGCCGCGCCCGAGACTCGGTGGTTTTATGCAGCGCGCGGCATGCGCGCCGCAGCTATACACACCAATCAGCCAGTCCTTTACCAGCGGCCGCTTTCAGTACGCGACGGACCTCCACCCCGCGAGCTTCGTCGTCCTCGCGCTCGACGAGTTCTATTTTCGTTATAAGCCGGTTCGCGGGATATACAGGGTTACTTCTTTTTGTTTTGTTATACATATACAATGTACACGTGAACGTTGGTGACAGTGTGATACAGTGGTGATGATACAGTGAGGAGTGAGGCCGAGGAGGAGGATAAGATTGTTGAAAGAGGTTAATTTTGTGCGGGGGAGAAAAAAGTACTTGCGGTATATTCTATTGGTTGAGCTTTTGCGGGGGTCGCAGTATGTACCGAGGCTGAAGTGCCTTGTCACTGATGTTAATGAGTGGATAAGTCGCCGGATGATTGTAACCTGTTTGGTGCAGAAGGGAAAAAAAAGTAGATTTTGCCAGGGTGTATACGAGAGGCTGATTGTGTGTACATGTTTATGGGTCGGCGCAGGAAGTAACAATTACGCCAAACACATAAAGCCGTATTTATTTTTGTGGTACTCAAATTGCATAATACGCGCGTGTCGCGTATCATCCGACAGTTTTATACGATAAACCATTTACCGTGCGGTTGTATATATGTGACTTGAGCTGGAATTATTGCGCAAAACAATATTTTAAACATGCGCGACAAGTCGGTTCATTGAACCGACTGTTTTGATTCGATTGAATTACTTTTCGAAAAGTTTTCATGATACGAGAAATTGAAAATTATATTTGACAGTTGTCTTATTCGATTTTAAGTAAACATTTATTAACTACTGACGGTAATTACTCGATTAATTATTCAATGAGTCAAATTGTGAAAGGCTCTGATCTGCAAACCTTGCAACCGCTGAAATTATAAATAAACAATGTATATTGGTTTGAACTTTCTCATCATATTATAGATTCTCGTTCCACTGTAAATTGGGTGATCGTAGCTTGTATGCACTCCGCGGAGAGGAAAATTGAAATAGAAAATAAAGGAGGAATTTAAGATCTGCTTCACCGAAACGGTTCCGATTTAATATGACCATTTTTGCAAAGATGAAATAAAGTCAGATCATAATATGCTGATCGTATGCTAAAAGTAAAAACAGTTTTTTTAAATTTTAAAGAAATTTTACACTTTGGCAGCTTATGCAACCCAATTTATCAATCCTTGTATGAAATTAACTGTTGAAAATTTAATCTGATAGGTTACACTGGCCAATGCTTGAAAATGGAGTAATTACTTCGAAAGGGTATGAAACATATCTCAATATTTTCAATACTCTTGATTGGATTTTGAAAACATAAATAAGAGTAATTATTACATTTCGTTAAACTTAATGATACAAGTTTCGTATAATTGATAACGTTAATTCAATAGTAAAAGCAAGACTTTATTACAGCAGTTTCGTGATTCAATTGTATCATTAAGTTTAAAAAATCATCAAAAAAACGGTTGAAATTGATTAAGTAATATTCAATTTGTCATTGCATGTCCAGCCTTACCACACATGACTCATTCTACTTAAAGTATGTAACTCTACAAAGCTGTTACTTGAACCTTGAAACCAAGTTCATTAGGACCTCTCTCAGAAAAGAGATAATCAAATCAAACTTTTTTTTTAATTTCACACATCGTTTGAACCTTTACACGTGCATCCTCTCGGGTTCATCCAATCCAAACTCGACCCGACAAACACCCTACTGTACAGGAAATTTTCGGCACGTATCCGTGATTTTCGACAAAGTCGAAGGCCGGTCCATCAACACTCTTTTATAGGACGTACATCCTTGTTGCGACTCGTCCGAGTCTTCGCATATGTATAGGCATATATATATATATATATACCGTTTACACACATTACACATACGGCCGCGGGAGAAAAGTTCGCCGACCGTCGAGATTTAGAGGCCGTTCGTAGTTCGCCGCCGCCGCATCGTGACGCCGATTTGTTGTTTATATACCGGGGAATGCAGACCAATCATTCGCCTGCAATATCGATTCTATCGGCTGGCGCTGATCGATTAGCTTTTGAGAGGGGAGCAAATTCGATAAAATTTTTCGAATTCTTTCCGACATTATTGACGTATGGTATATCAAGAGAAATGTGGTTTAATCTTAAAATTTTTATTTGTATTTCGCTTTTAAATCAATGGAATTTAATGCAAAAAAAAACTGAATAGATTCACAGTTATCATAACGTATATTTAGACGAATATCCCAATGTAGCTTTCATCCATACCGTATATAACTATCATAACCGAACAGCCGCAAGTCCAGTTCCAGCGACACTCGAAAAAACTGAAAAACTGCCATGAAAAACAGCCGCGCAGCGATCTAATAAACTGTCGTTCCATTTACAGTCCAGATAAAATCCAATAAAAAAGGTACAGAGGGAACTTTAAGGTTCGGATTTCATCTAGAAAGCCTCGGCCGCAGCATGCGATCTCGCGAAAAAGCAAAGACGCAGCCTCTCGAGAGATGCGTGAGCGTCTCTATATATATATACACGTATAGAATAATAGCTATGGGACGGCCCCGCGTGCAACAACGAGCAACGGGTCCAGGAGAAACAGAGTCGGCTCTTTTTTACGACAGAGTTACATAGGTCCGTTAAAGTATAACGTTTCCCGTACTAGCCTTTAAATATCGGGCCGCTGACAAGCAGAGCGAAACGGCGACTCTGGATGAAAATAAAAAGAAAAAAAACAAAACGTAACGTTTCGAAACGCTTTATTGCATGTCTTCGCGCGCATATCCTTTCTTTGTGTTTGACCGCAATCGGCGAATAGCTTCCAAGGGACTAATAACATGCGACCCTGTAACACTGCACTTTTTCCTCTCTTAATTGGAATTTCATTATTGGGAGAGGTTAGGTTTCGCGAGAGAACGCGTATAGCTGGATATACGAAAAGGCGGCGTGTTTACTGTGCATTTATGAGCTGCTGAAATTGGCGGACGCGCCGCTGCTTCCTGGGAACGGAATTTTTTTTGGCAATCGCGTACGGTTCGGTCCCGCGAGTAGATTTAGAAGTGTTTGTTTATTCATCGCTTTCGGAAACTGGAGCTTTTTACTCATTATCGGTTTTAATAACTACCTCGACTAATGCGCTGCACTTATAGTTCCTCAATTATTTAGATGAAAAGTTATACACTCGATAAACTAATGAAATATGGAAGAGAACTTAATTAAAGAATTGATTTCAGCGATATCTTTGTAAATAATTTAATGTATGAATAATTTGAAAATATGATGTTTTTTGAAAATTTAACTAGTAGGCGTTCGCATATCAATGATTTCCTTCTCTTGCAATAGAAGGTTGGAAAAATATAGATTTTGCGAGTTTTCACATGTCCTTCGATAATCAATTGTCATCATTTTAGCATTCTAATAGTTTCCCCGTTTTGTGCCCTACATTTTTCAAAAACATTTTATTTTAATATTAAACCTATTGAATAAACGAATTATCGCATTTAATTGCTGCATGAATGCTCGATTAAATTATTCATAATTGAGCGCAATATAATTTGAGATTTTTTCTTATATTTCACCAACCGTTTGCCGATTCAATTATATTCCCAATCACATTTATAATTGAATTATCATTATACAGATCGGCCATTTATTAAAACAGACAATCGATTGCATAATTAATATAATTTATTGCCATAAAACAAGTCACCAATAAACGATTATATAGTATACCTAAAAGTGATAATTGCGTATATATATATATATATATATATATATTGGTTTTTCAAAGCCGGTCTAAATCCGCGCCGCGCAGCTGAAAAAAAGCAGCGAACTGCCTCGAAATTTCCGGAAAACTTTTTGCTCCCGCTATACATATTATTTTTATTCAATCGCAATTAGATGGTTTTAGCCAAGTATACAAACAGACGGTGGCGGCGGCATTGCAAACAAAGAAAATCGATCGCACAATCCGCACAGTAAAGAGCTCACATATACATACACATACACACACACACACACAGTTTGCACACATGGAAACTTGGGAAAAACGGGAATCCCTCGGCGGGTCTCGCATAATTAAACGCCCCCGCGCGAATTTAACAAAACGCACCGTCGAACTCTCTCTCTCTCTGGTTTTATGCATATACTCGCGAATGTATTCACGTCTCCTACGCAGAGTCGCGCTCGCAATGCAGGCAAAACGTTTTCCATTTCAATATTCGCCCGCTCCTCGCTTCGTATTTATATAACATACTCGATAAAGCGATTTAATGGATTTATAACTTTAACGAAAATCCGTTAATGTTCGGCCTGTGTGCCGAGGGCGGCGCGCGACTCGCGATCTGTTATTCAATTTTATTGCATCCTTGTCTTTTGTGCTCGCGCGGGAAAAAAGCGAGTGTTTTCTTTTACGATGTCGAAGATTGAATGTAAGCAGTGATAAATGGCCGATGCCGTTACGAACATCATTATTGCTTTTTAAAAATCCGAGCAATTAGGACTAAAGTGGGCTATAATTAGATAAATTTATTAATCTTATGGATTACGTAAAAAGAAACGCGCATAGGAAATTGTTTTATAACATATATTTCTTGGCTTTGATTTTTCACTCGGATGGTTTTATGGATACGCGTCTATTTTAATTGAAACGCTCATATTTAATATGCACCGATTATAATTATCACATTTACGTTCATGAATCCCAAATACGTAACATCGGTCGAGATCCATGCAGAAATAACTGTAACTAAAATTGATGTAAATTTATACAAATTAATATACTCGATGTGAAAGTTTAAAAAATCTTCTTTTGCCAATGACAAATGGACCTAATAATTTATCATGTTTCACGATATATTTCCATACATTTTCATAGATAAAGCTACTTTAATCCACTGCAGTGCACAAAATTAAATCCCTCCTAATCTCAAAACCTCAAACTCATCTTACACTCTTTTACAACCAACAAACTCATCTGCATCCTTACAATTTATCCACGTAAATTCTCCGTAAAACCATTCCCCGATTCAACGAAAGGCATCAAAGTCCCGTCTCTTTGACGTGGTCCTTTTTTGCGGCTACGCCACCGCAGTACAGGTCGTATACACGCGAGCAGGGCTAACATCGCGAGCCGAACCCTCTGTCAAATAAATTTCGACACCCTTTGCACACAGAGCCGCGCTTATGGCCGTGCGTTCGAAGGGTAATCCTCGCGAAAATTGGGGAAAAGCTGGAGATTCGGCGCGTTAGCCTGAGCCGGCCTGGGCTTTAATCTGCTGTTGTTTGTTGTATATGGTAGCGGAGGCCGACGAAGAAATGAATGTGTCGAGGGGTACGTCCAGCGTATGTAATAACAATTTTCGCGGTTTGCGTGCGGTTGGTTGTCGCGTAAAAATAGTAGATGCGGAGTGAATTTCGAGTTTTTCATGCCCAGATGGTTTTGCTTAATTAATCACGTACGTACATTATGAAAGTAGTGTTATAATTGAATGCTGCAATTTATGTAACAGCTGTGCATTCAATTAAGTTTTCAAACTTATGCCAATGACTTTAGTTTCGGAAAAAGGCGTAAATTTGTTAAAAATTTATTTATCCGTTACGACAATTATTTTTCGAATACATATGGGATTCATTAGCGAATCGGAAAGAATAGCGTATGACGACGAAGCTAACTGTTTTATTTTTTTTTCCCCGCCAGTCTTTTTTGTCGAAGCTAGAAGAGACATCGTTATTGTTTGGCCGCGCGGACACTTCTTGTTTGCTTTGCTCCGCTACTTCATTTCTCGATTCCTATACGGAAAATGTTTGACGAAACGAGGCAAAAGACTGGTTTTGCCTTCTAAGCGCGTAGCTGGACATTCACTGTTATAGACATACGTCTTGCGTTATTACGAGCTCCCCAAGTTAAGAATGTATCGGCTTAAACAGGTGTACGGTCTGGAGCGGTACGCCAGTAATAAATTATAGATAATGCTGACACGAAGCATAATTATCTTGCCGTTTCAGCATGAAAAATACAAAATTAAATGAATATATGGACCGAAAGTGAATCTTAAAAATTTTTAGATGTTCACGTCGAATTACGATACGCGCGCTAAATCCCTTGAATCCCGTCGTTTTCGCGTCATTTCCGACCACCAGGAAGTAAGACTCGTTCGGTTTGCGGCGCGCGAGCGAAATAAGGATACAACTCCTTCGACGGCTGTACCGCGTAGAGTGGCTGGAGAACGGCGTCAGCTGCCGCGGCTAATGAACGAGATCGAGCGGTCGCGATCGCTCGGTCAGCTCGCGGTGCAGCTTTTATCGCCGCGCCACGCGAAATTTTGCACGAGTCGTGAGCGCGCAATTATCGTCCCCCGACCCGAAGACGCGCCGCACAAAAATACCTCTTAATTGTGTCCAGCTCGTCCGATGGGAAATCTCACGTGAGGCGCGCACGCGACTGATTTTCGCTGACGATTTCTGATGAAGAAATTATATATATACGCGAGCGATCCATCTTATGTATACAGTTATGACAGTTGGTCTCTTTCTCTCTCTCTCTCTCTCTCTCTCTCTGGCTCTGTATTGTAGTCGCACTCGCGCCTGTCCTCAATAGCCTCCCTGGTACTTTGTGGACTAGGAATCGTCTTGGCTTTTGATAAATTCACGCGATGGAATTGTTATGCGCTGGATACCGAGAAAAAACCGCGTGCATAAAAGGCTGTCACGCATATTTTTTCATTTTTTTTTCTTCAACCTCAACATGGAAATTTTTCTACTTTATGTAACTTTCGTAATAGAGTTGAGAATTTTTTTTTCCATGCATTACGTGATTTACCATGCAACTATAAAGTATGCAAGTATAGCACTCGACACTCTTTGTGACACTGCTCATTCTCGATCATTAATATCGTATTCTTCGCTTCGTGCGGTCGATACATAAATGCTTTGACTTGACCTTCATTGAATAACGATGGGTTTGAAACAATCTTGACCGATTTGATCAGATTATTATATCGTCAATGATAATTGATGTTTCCAAGACTAGATCACACGTGTGTGACTATAATTGATCCTTAATGTATACGCGATATATCTAAAGCTAGAGTAGAAAAAATGGCAATTCAAGCGTGGACATTAAGACTATAAACATTGTTAACTTAACACACACACTGCGATATTAATTTTTTATCCCCAAGAGTTTTGCAGTCCTCGTAAAACGATCGATTTCTGCGCGTGCATACTCGTTTGGCACGATCAAGGAGCTTTAAGAGGCATCACACGTATCGCCTATCGCCGGCAATTTAGAATCTAACCTTTTACGAGATCTATCGCAGCTCAACCGGTTATCATATTTTATATGCAAATTATACGGCGCGGGGGAATCGATCGCTCGAATGTTTGAACTTCGCGTTGGCTGATTCTGAAACTTTGTAAAACTCGTTTTCTTACCCAGGTTGTTTTGACTTTATTTTTTTTCGCGATTTAAGCCTCATTTTTTTCCAAACCCTGATCCTGAAAATTTACTTTAAATCGGAAAAACTATTTCAAGCCGAAAGGAAATTCGCGCTTTCCCTCGAACTCGTAAATTCTCGCTAATTCATTCCGTATTCATTTTTATAGTTTCGCATGAAAAAGAAGGATCTCGTTTCGCAGCTGTTACTCCATACACATCCAACACCAGGAAACCACTCGGTACTTTACCACAGTTGTAACGTTTTTCCGCATACAATCATACCCATTAACACTAATATTCATCGGCAACTAAATTCAAAAATCACCTCTATAATTAAATCAAACGATGCTATACGTGTACCTCATAACAAAAGCGATCACTTATATAACATCTAACGATCGAATAAGACTCGATGCGAATAATTCTCCAGTTGAGATCCAAACGCATTGGGATTTCTCCTCCTCTTTCTCTCCTTTACCACACAAAGGAAGAACCAAAGAGCGCATCTAATTAAACGAAATCAACGTATCAACTTATCGTTCGCATCTATGCAGTTAGGTATACGTCCAGTAATAACCATAATAAGCTCCAGATCCTCGGGAATTTCACGATCTCTAGCGCTGCAACTGTATACGTACACATAGCAGCAACAGCAGCAGCAGCGAGGGCTTAATGGACGCGAGAGCGCGCGCGACTCGGAAGCATTACTCAGTTTTCAAGCGCACGTGTGCGTATGCGAGCGAGCGAAGAGACAGCAAGAGAGAGAGAGAGAGAGAGAGACTGAGAAGTCCGTGGGAAACCGCGATCTCGATGTTTATGTACGCGCGTGGCTCGGTCAAGCGCAGGCTTTTTCTCTCCGCGCGCGCGAGAGAGAAAGAGGAGAGGTGCACTAGGCCGAGATTCGAGATTTCTACGCTTTATTTCGTGGAAGGATTGGCTCTCGGTTGTGGCTTTGAGTTTGTTGCTGAGACTCGCTTGGGTTATAGCGTATATACACCGGGAAATATGCCTTAATTGCATGTTTCATTAAGCGTTTGCGCGCAGATTGGGAAAACTCGATTGTTATCGCCATTGTGCGTGTTTTGTAAATTTTCTCGTCCGGTCTTTTTTTTTTGGGCCACTTTTAATTCTATTAATTGAAAATGGTGACTTTCAACGGAGTATTTAATTAATAATAGAAATTGTGCGAATACGAGTGTACAGCTTCGACAATAAATAAATAAACTCTCCAAATAAAAAAAAAAAAAAAATAGTTGCACGCTCAGGACGTCTAGGTCACAATATCTTCCCTTTTAATTACCCGCTCAAAACAATAAAAGCGCAAGCACCGAGTCTTCCGCGCGGTTTATTTACTTCTCCATAGCCTCGTGGCGAAATCAGCATCTATCCCCTTTTTTTCTCCCTCGGCATCGTCCGAGGGTAAAGAGGTAAGGATCATCGCATCGCTGCGATCTCTCTGCACGTTCTCTCCCTCTCTCTCTTTCTCTCTCGTCGAGTGAGTCGTGAGGTCAGGGTCGCTTTTAAGAAGAAATCCCTGCAGTCTCATCCTCGCCTTTATGCTCTCTTCTCGCGTGTGCAGTGTACGGAGAAGAAGTCAAAGAGCCAGCGGTTGATGTCCTCTCCTCTCCCCCCTCTCTCTCTCTCTCTCTGACACAGCTGATTTCATCTCGGCGCACGAGCTCTTTCGCCTTGATATTTCGTGGCTCATTGTTGGCGGCGACGCGACTTCTCTCTCTCTCTGCACGCTCGGATTTAAACGGGTTCTTCTCGACTATTATGCAGCCGTGCCTCTCTTTCTCAATGCGCTTCGTGTAGGCGTGTATAGGTTTGTTGTGGTGGGATTAGTGAGTGCTGTTATTGGATTGGGCTGAGCGAGTCGTTTGATTGGATTTTGGCTTTCAAAATATTGGGACGCTGCGTAGAGGGATCAGTTGGGATGCGTTTAGATTTTCATTGAGATTCAGCGAGAAATTGAATTGTTGTGTAATTTTTGCGTTATTTAAATTGCAATTTGTGCGTTAATCATATTTTAGACTGGACTTATCGGATGCAAATTAGAACTTTGAAACGTATCAATTTTGAATGATTGCGTAAGAAATTATTATTGCTCTCTTCTTTTACGAATGTTTACAGCCTTCAATTATATAAATTACCGCACAAGTTAAGCTTTGTCTTTATCTCTCTAATCCATAGGTTAATGACCAGTCTTAAAAAATGTATTCGAACTGTAGGTTATACAGTTAAGAAAATTGCTTGGGATTTTCACGATTCTATTCTTGCCTCGAGAGGTGATTTGTAAAAATTTAAACGCTTCTTCAGAATACACATTATGCATTCATTTTCTTTCTGAATGTTATGCTAAATTATAGGTGAAACTTAAAACAATGCTAATAATATTACGGTATATAAGTAACACTTACCAAGATTTTACAGAAAGTATTTTAAAAATAGAAAAGAATTTATCGATCAACTTCCAGCAAAACTTTAAATTTTAGACTCATATTTTATCAAATTTTTCTGAATGATAATCGATAAAAAAAAAGAATCTTTTGAATCAACTGCCCAGCAATTGTTTCAAAAGGTTCGTATTAATTTAAGAAAGTATTTTAACTTAAAAACGATTTAATAATAATACTAATAGTGAGGAGAACGTTTAAAATTAATAACACTTTTTTTCGTTTTATTACAAATGCACTTATTAAAAATATATACAAATATATTATAAAGGTTTTTGGGCGGAAATTGCAACTGGCAACGCATAAGATAAAATTGAGCTGTACTAAAAACTAGTGCTGCTGGACTTTATCAAAAGTTCTTCAAGGGGTCAGAAGGTGTTGTTTTCTCACTTACGCCTCACAGTGGTTTTCGGAATCGCTCCAAGTAATTTTTTCTGATCTTCAGTTATGTGGACCGGAGCTGGTCGTGGAACTGTCAGTAGATTTGTCTTTACAGTAGTGGTCTCGCTCCCGTCAGGCTTTTTCCTCTCAGTGACCCTTACTGGAGCATCGTCCGATTTGGGCTTCGGCTTCAACGTCTCGCCGTTCGAAGTCCCCGGCATTGACAGCGAGCTTTTTGATATAGCCTCTCTTTTTCTGCTGTTCGCTTCCTCGATTATCTGCAATTTATTCTTAAAACACTTTTGGTGATCCAGCAGATCGAATTGTGCCTTCTCGCGGTCATCGAGCTGTATCATCACATCAGCCATCTTAGTCATCGCCTCCACCAGTACCTCTTGCAAGTGTGTCACCTCTCTCAGTTGGTCGATTAATTTCTTGCGAACCTCGATATCGTCCGCTATCAGCAAGGATTCCTCGATCTGGCTGCGCCTCTTCTCGTAAGCAATCCTTAGATTTCCCAAGCGAGACTCGAGGTTCGGTGCGCTTATGCGGACCTTTTGCAAACATTTTTGAGCGGCAGCTAGTGTTTCGTTAGCTTCCTCAAAGCTCTCGCTTATTCGTTTGTCATCCCCTAATTTGTAATGGCCTTGAATGGTGTAGAATTGCTCTGGCTTGCTGGGATGGTTTTTATCTGAGCTGATGTTGACGTAGTCGGGGGACCGAGTTTCGTGAGGTTTCGACGGACTGGCTTCTGGACTGACGTCGCTTAGGTCCCTTGCTGGTGTGCTTCTTATGCTGTCCATTGTGATTTCTGGCAACAAACATGAAATAGAACTTTATTAATTCTGTCGAAAGAGTGTTTTCATGTTAAATTTTTATATTTTCAGTGTTAGTTCGACTTTTCGTTCAATTGTCTAAAGAAATATTTTTCATTTCTTATTGATATATTGCAAATGTCAATTTAAACATTACTATTTTCTATATTTTAATGCTGCAGTGCCGTATACCACCCAAGCATTAAGAGTTCACATAATTAGTGTTAAGCTGATATTAAATGCCGTGCTCGCTTATCTCGAAAATCCATCCGGTATAGAAATTTAAATTATTGCTTATCGATATGCCCCTCGCTCTATTCAATTAAGCACAGTCTGACCGATCGAAAACCCTGCAATCTCTCCCGAAATTATCCCAAATTATTTAGTCCCCATCTAAGGAACCTTGCACACAAAATTATCTCTCGCCTGCTTCCAGGCCGAGTATAGATTAAAAGAGGAGAAAAAGCAGCCACTCTCAGCCGTATCCTAAAAATACGCCGCACTGCATACACGAGAGATTTGCTTAGAATTGCCCAGAGGCCTACTGCCGCCATAATGCGTCTATATAGATATCTATACATGAGAATATACAATCGAGCGGTCGCGCGCGAAAAATTGCACGGTGCAGTCACGAAACGATTATCTTGCCGACCCGCCCGTATTCCTTCTCTCTCTCTCTCTCATTCGTGGCTTGTGACCAACTTCGAACTTTCCGATGCGAACGACCTTTTCCCCACTATACGTCGTCTTTTTTAGTCTCTCTCTCTTTCGCTCTTTCTCTCTTTTTCTCCGAAACCAGTTCACGTATTGCCGCAGAGCCAGGGACGCGATATCGCGGCGGTGCTGTGATACCAGAGCTGTGAGAACGTATAGGGAAAGAGAGAGTGAAAGAGAGGAGGAGAACGATCTTGATCTTGGCATTGCGCGAGAGAAAGAGAGGCGAGGCTGTTTCTGTATTATAGAAGGTGGCTTTGTCATTTTCAGGATCGCACGCGAGTTGCCTGCGAGGTCGCGGGGGAAAATCAATCGTGTCGATGCTGAGTTCTGGTGTTATTGTAGAGGTCGATTATGCTTAATGTACGGATTGTGGAGGTACAGTTTTAGAGAGTAGGTTTGGAGGTTGCATTGAATTGAACGAAGGATGAAAGAGTCATTGTTTGGTGGATAAGCAGCGACGTGAATAGCAAGATTCACGCTCCGGATAACTGAATGTGAATGATTGTTTCGGTTTCTAATTAAAATATATATTTGCTTACACAACGCTATACAATGCTTAATTGATACACAAATTTTCTGGATTAATACATGCTAATGAAATTCTAATTAATTTTGAATGAATTACAATCTAAATAATCGATGTTGAGAAAAAGAACGGCAATAAAATTAAAATTAATAAGATAATGAATTTTTGTAGTCGCAAACATATCGATTACTGCTTGATTTTTAAAATATTCAGTAATAAATCAAGCATCAAAAACATAATGCAAGTTTTATTTAAGAATAGTATTGACGTGGACTTAAGTTTTACCGATGAAACGTGAGCCTCTTATACAGGATGAAGGTATTTTGAAACACGAAACCTTTCTCTCCCTTTCCTTCATTCTTTCCTCCAATATCGACGTCATTTGTAAAGACTTCCCCATAAATCCATTAAAGTTGCCTTATTGCCTCTTGCTTTCTTTTTCTCCGGGAGCTTATCGCCTTTATTGACACACGATACTTTGCATTAAGTGCTATATTACCTTACTACAACAAATTAGCCGATATCACCGTTGAGAAATAGAAAAAGTGCCTTCGGAAGTGCATTTCTCGGGTTGAATTATCAGCGTCCTCCTTTACTTTCTAAACAAAATGCAATTAAAAAGTCAACCAATAGAATTTCGCATCAAGAAAGTAGAACGAATTACGCGACGTTACCGTTCTCGTTGCGCAATTCATTTTACTCTCTTGGCCCAAAATTAACGGTATACCAATTTCGCCCAATACAGGATCCCACGGCAGCCTCGAGATTTTTCAAAGGAAAATCCAGGAAAATCATGCTCGAACGGATCGATCCGACTTGTCGCATCGATCGAAGAACCATCGAGGTATCGTCGAAACCACCCGAAAATGTGAAAAACAGTGCAAATCAGCTCTAACCAGTGCGCCGTACGGTCTTTAAACGCGAGGAAAACAGTGCGATAGCAAGAAGCTGCGAGAGCAGTTCAGTGCGGCGAGAGTTACCCAAGAGCTACCGAGAAGAAACTATGAATCCGACAGAGACGACGGAGACTGGGAGTTTCGAGCCGCTGAGCGACTCCTGCGGCGAGAGCGACATGGAGGGTCTTGACCTCTCGCTATTCGAGCCCCAGGCTGACACGAATTTGTGGTGCGATAGCCGCGTACACGCCGGCTTCCTCTACCTGCTCGTTCATTATTGCGGTAAGATAATCGAGTGGATGTAATTAAGGGGGGGAGGGGGGCCTTTTCTCCCTCTCCCTCTCGTTTTCTCTATACATATCCTATTTTGGCGAGATAATTCACGTGCGAACAGCCTATCGGCGTTGTGTCTTGTGGGATTAGCGTTTGGGTGCTGCTGTTTTTTTTATTTTATTTTTATGAGGGTTCGCGAGTGAGTGACAAAAAGATTGGTTGTTTGTGTACTCTTGGATCAGCCGAGCGCGAGGCGGTGCTTGAGCGATCGGCTGTATCGGGGATCGCGGGTGTTTGACCGCTCGCTGATTACACGTATCGTGTTCTCAGAATGTTTTGTAGCGATTTATGTAATATAGTATAGTAATATAAGGGTTATATTAAGAACTACGACATTGCTCGTAATAAAGTCACTTTATACCACTCTAGCCTAAAAATTGCAACTTTCACATTATTTTTAGGATCTCGTGGTACAAAATATTGTTCGACACTGGGACGACGAAATAAAACAACTATCCCACCCGTGTCGAAAAGTACTATTTTATCTTAAACATTCTGTACGCATAACAAAACAAATTCAAGTCATGGCAAATTAGTCCAGATATAATATGTATTCAATATCAATCACTTTTCCGCGGTAATAAATTTATAATCGTGTGCAAAATTGAAAATGTTAATGATATGCATTAACAAGTATATCATATGAATCTATATCGAAGCTTTACAAAGTAGGTATATGCTCGCGTGAATTCTCATCAATTGTTTGAATATTTCAATAGAGAGCTTCCGATCGATAGAGTGGGGAAAAATGCACTGCAATAATTTCCCGTCGCATTCAATTAATATTCATGGCGTAAACACTTGAAAATTCATAACCTGCGATTTATTAAAATTTTTCAAAAAATAACTTCGATTTCGCACGACTACATAATCGCAATATACCTTTTACTCGATCAACGCAAGAAAATAAAAACCCACCCTTATATATCCAGCCTGAGCGAGCCTGAAAAGCCCACCTCGGCGAGCATCGACTCGTCCCTCTTCGAATTTCTCAAAGACACAGAGCGACAGAGAGAGACGGAGAGAGAGAGAGAGAGAGAGTAGCGATAGCGGCTCGGTGCGGCTTTCCTCAGTGCTCAAAGATGGCGCATACCCCCCTCGCATGCAGTTACAGCAGCGGCAGCTTGTTTCCCTCCGTATACACCAGCGGTTCGCCTCCCCTTTGTCCTATCGATTATTCGCAAAGATACGGCCAACCAAGAGAGAGAGAGAGAGAGAGAGGCAAAGGCGCCACACGTAGGTTTCCCGCGTGGCTGCATGCACTGACGGATTACGTGCTCTCTCTCTCTCTCTCTCTATCTCTTTCTCTCTCTCTCTCTACAAGCCTATAGTATACGAATGCGTGGATCTCCTATGTACGACTGGCGCGTGAAAAAGTGTACGCGAGGGGAGAGAGTCTGTCTCGAGAGAAAGAGAGCTGCTGCTACTGCCGCTGCACGCTCGCACTTTGTCATTCTTTTCTCTTATTTGCCTGCGCGCACTTCTTTGCTTCCCCCCCCCCCCTCTCTCTCTCGCTCTCTCTGCTTTGAAGAAAAATAAGGGACGTTTTTACCGCGCCGTCCCGCTCTTTGTGTACTCTCTCGGTAAACTTAATTCGCCTACAAAGCGATACCCTTTAGGCGGGCTTTAATTATAACAGTTAATGAGGCGAGCGGACGATACAGTCCTCTCTCTATATTCGAGGCTTCATGCGGAGATGTGTTTTCGCGTTTTGCGTATGCACATACTCCGCGCGGAGAGATTATTGTTGCCCGAGCGCAAACTGGTGAATGTTTAAAGCGATTTACTTTGAGCTATGATTAACGCCTTGGGTTGGAAATTTAATTTGATGCTTCGATAAATTATACATTAAAAATAATAATGAGTTTAAACATATAGTAAAAATAAAATTTCTATATAATATATAGTAAGCGTTGAAAGGCGGGCGTCGGATGTTTCAGGATGTGCTGGATATCCGGCCATTTGTGCAGAGAGGCCTGCCACAAAAAGCTTTCCCCTAAAAATAAATCATTTTTGCGCAAGAGCATTTTGCTCCCGAGTGTGCTCACGCAAAACTGCAGCGCGAAATCGTTTCGCAACCCAAGGCGATTAAATTCGAAAACTATATAATTTATTCAAGTAGGTATACACCACTCTAAAACCAAAAGGATACTTATCGAATCAAAATTGCTGAGATTATCTCGAATCCATTTTATTTCTCGGGTCCTCGTTTTTACTAAGCCGTAGAATTGCTTTTGACGTAACGACGCAAATTATAGAACTGCAAATCATACGCAAAGGAATAAGAAAGCTGACAGTGTTTCGCAATATGTGTGATTCTTTGATATTTGGCTCGATAAAATAACAACCATTCCTGCCACCGATATATACGCTTGGTCTCTTTAAAAACCAATTCACAATGCATCCAAGCGAGACTCGTCTAAAGGAAATAAAGAAAGAGCTGCAGCTACCGGCATTCCAATCGAATCAAAGCAATCGTCCAGCAGCATCTCCGCAGATCCACGCACAAGCGGTTCATCAAACCGCACCGATAAATCATTCACGTCGCATTTCAGCATTCGGTGCAGCCCCGCACACACACATGCTTAAGGTCGAGGAACGCGCGTGTACATGCCGCAGACGTCTAAAAATAACCGACAGCAGCAGCAGGGGCACGTTTGCGCGCGCGCGACGCACCGAATCCGATAATGCGACGTCTCGGAGGCAGTAGGTTTCCGTCCCTCCTCCTTCTCCCCATGTATGTAGTAGTAAACTGGCTTTGTGGTGCGTTTCAGGTGGCATAGCTATATTGGCGAAGAACGCGGCGCGATGCACGCGCGCGCGCGCGCGCCTATATAATATGCAGTGGACCGAGCGAGAGCTGCAACCAGGGCTCCATTAACATACAATGGCTCAGACGCCGTGATTTAGCGTCGCAAATTATTCGACGCGACGCGCCCCGACTATATATATATAAATACAGCGAGCACACACACACACACACACACACACAGACACAGACACACAAGCGCATCGCGAAGGAAAGATATATAAATGCGAGCGATGCAGTTTATGGATTCATATGGGGGCCCGAGTGTGTGCCGATGTAGTACCGGTCGTGTTTCTGACTTTGTACATGCTTTTTTATATCGTTTCGAGATATCGATGCACCAGCGATTGCCCATTGCGAGAGCTACTATCCGCTGCTGTAGCGCGTCCTTTGAGTTATGACTCTTGTGCAGGGAGAACCGAGAGATGCTATACCCGCCGAGATCCCGCTCGACCTGGTATTGGAGTTTTACGCAAATTTTATGGCCGACGATGGGTGTTTATGGGGATCGTTGCGCTGCGAGGAGATTGATAAAAAATAAAAATGTTGTATGATGTAGTTGTGAATGTGTACGCGAACGAGAGGGTGATTGTCGATGTACGAGTGGTGTGTGTATATATGCTGAACTGTGTATTGCGAAACTTATGTCAACTTGTTCGCGTCGTAAAGAAGCAGAGGGGATTAATGAAATTTGCAAGTTTGATTGCCGTGAAAGGGAAATAAGGAACTACTGTTTTTTTCGAGTTCCACAGTCAATAAGTTGTTAATTCAGGTCTGAATTCTGCCGACTCGTTCTACTGGAAATGTATCTCTTTGAGCGTGATACAATTTTTTTTAATTTTTCTTTTCTTATCGTAATTCCATTAGGTGGAATTCTATGAAAATCAACGCTATTAAATATTGTATACGAATAGACTCTTAGAATTGAATCTTAGTAAAGCTATTGAAATTAAAGCTGAATGTTTGTGCCTTTGAAGAAATAATTTAAAAATATTACGTTCCAAGAATACTAATGACAGACTCTCAAATTTCGAGTTCCTAGAAAAGTATAATTAAGTTTAGCGAAATGACAATTAGAGCTTCGCACTGCGGGCAAACGTTAGTCTTCGAATCCTGCATTACTGTTAGCAATCCGTGTAAATTAGGAGTAACTCCACACGTCTGGAAAAGAGAAAAATATATGTCGGACAAGACACAAAATAAAAAAAAACTCTGTAAAATCGAATTACTAAACTATATACCCCAGCAGAAGCAAAACCTTTCCCTGCTTTTCAGCAGACCCGACTCATCGCAGCAAAAACCTCAGGGGCGCACATAAAAAGTCCGCGCAGCAATTAAGGTTTCCTCCATGGACTCTTGTCTCTTCTCCCTCTCTCGCAAATAATCTCCTAGCTGAAAGAGAGCATATAACGTTGCTCGAAGCTGTAAGGGACGATTGGGAGAGATCGCAATCTCGCCCGATAGCGTTGATAGATTTAATCGCTGCTCGCGTATATACGTATATATAAGAGTAGAGCGCGCGCTCGCAATTACCAGGACGCGCTCGCGACACTTTTTGCTCCAACGAACAAAGCTCCGATGCGCGGGAATATAGCTTTTATCTATACCCCCTCGAAGAGTTTGTTTCTGCTCGCACCGAAAGCAGGAAGTTGGACGTGTCGGTTCTCGGGAGCTCCTTAGGAAACGCCGACAGATTTGCCAACGATTCTATTGAAAGGAGGCTGCGAGAAGTTGAGCTGCCGGGGTGAAGGATCGTCCAATTAGATGGTAATTTAGAGCAGGTTCAGTGGCGATCTTCCCTGCCGCGTATAAATTCACGTGGCTAAATGAGTCGATGCACTCGTTCTTTTTCTTTTCTTTTTTTTTGCTTCCGAGCGCGAACGTTTGTATGGGCGATGCCAATTTATGTTCGCGCGAATAATGAAATCGACGCGAGCCCGTAATTGGGCATTTCGCGGGGATTTAGAGGCTGCTGCTATTGCACAGCGATAGGAAATACGCATGGATATTATACGACTGACCTGTGGAGTGCGCGAAAGAGAGAGAGAGAGAGAGAGGGAGATATTATTCCGTTTCCGATGCGGCCTGCACTTGGCTCTTCATCGATTTTATGAATTTTAGCGCTGCTGGAATGTTTGCGCTTGTCTGCTTTTTTGAAACAGTATTTGCAAAGAACTAAAAGTGTTTGACTATATGAAAGATAATATATATATCAACTTATATTGAAAGTTTAAATTCTTTTTACTTTATTTAAACTGAGACTTTTTCGTTGTGATGTTAAACTAAATAATTCGTAATTATATTAAAGGTTTTCTTTTTAATTCTTAATATAGGCCTGAGCGAATATTCAAAGCCAGAAATTTTTAAAGTTACCATTGCAAGCCACATTGATCGCCTCTTAAAAAAATTATTATTCATCGATAACATATTGTGAGCAAAGTAGAGTTAGTCAGAATTACTGGAATCTTTGGAAAATTCTAAATTCGTAGTAGGCTATTAATCATACTCGTCCCTAAAGAAGGTTTTTAAAATAAATGATACTTTGAAGGAAAACTTTCGTGATCGTACTGACCAGGCACAGAATGAATAACATTTACCCGACCAAATATAAATATTAGCATTAACTGCCGATCCGCTATTTAAATGTAGATCGATTGCGATGCTAGAAATAGTACACGTGGCTCATATCTATTTTTCGATCAGCTCCTTATAAAAGTGACGTCAATGTTCCATATTTCAAAGATTGATATAAACTCAATAATCAGAAAATCGTATTTAATCCACGACTTAAAATAGCAGTAAAATATTCCACTTGAAATATAAAATCCAGATAAGGCAGTATCCACATGAAACGTCAACATTTTACAAATTTAATTGAAATATCATTTATAAAAAAAATAACGCTTTGGTTGCCTCTGTACGTCATATTAATTTCACGGTGGAGTTAAAATTTAAATGTAAAAAATTCAAGCGATAAATATTTGAAACTTCGATTGACTAATTTAGTAACGTTCCAATCATGTTGTAATATTAGAATTTGAAATTTGTCCAATTTTTCAAGTAAATTTAAAATTTGTCCTAATCAATCGGCTCAACCACTCCAACAACTTAAATATATACAGAAAATTATGTATTCCGTTATCTTGTTCCACTGCACGACTTTCGTTTTATAATAGACGTTCGTGCGGGTCCACGAACCGCGTTATATCACATAGCCGCAAATGCGCCTGACATTCGCTGTCCCTTTAATGGTCCATGTCAAATGCAAGCCCAACGTACGCTAAGGCGATACGTTTGCACCACAAGCTAGAATGTCAGGAAGAGCGCAAATATATCCTACATTACTGGACACGAGGTGCAGAAAGAGAAATTTCATTCCGCCGGTTAATCGCGTGGCTTCTCTTATAATTGGACAACCCGAAAAGGAAATTTTTAGATATAAAAACCGCTAAAAAATTCTGAAAGCATAAGTAAGCGTAGAAGTTGATCGAGGAATATAAAATTAATGCTTAATCATTGTATGCACTGGATGTAGTTAAAGATATAAATGCTTTTTTAATCGATGAAAGATACATATATTTTAATGCTTCAATAAGCGTGGGTGAAAGTTGATTTCTAGGCGTTCTATAAAAATCTTCGTTTTTAGATTATTTTTACTTTGTATATAGAAAAACAAAAATATAATGTCAATGCGATTTTAGACCGGTATTATATATCGAATCACTATTTCCATTTTTATCCACAAAATGAAAGTGGTGACTGTTTGAAAACAGAGTATTTACAAACATAAAGTAAATACTTGACTAATATTACAATTTGAACAGCTTGTGATTGCAGGTCAAGTATAATAGTGCTATGAAATGCACGTATTACGCGTAAAAAAATTATTACTACACTTTTGTAACGTATGCGCGATGTCGAAAGTACAGTTGCACAGAAAGTCAGATGCCGAATACACTCAAGAGTTTACTACTCAATTCGCTGACCTTTTACAACAGCAACAACACAGCTTACAAAATTATATATATAGGTTATACCCATATCGCGCGAAAACAAATTTCCACCACACGAACACGATCAAATTCCCCTTAAAGTTTTCGCATCCCTAAATCGCGCGAGTCTTACATATTTTCGTCCCTGTGACAACGTAATTTTCATGCGCCGCGGCTCGATCGTGCTGCAAAGGCTACGACGACAACGACAACGCGCGCTGAATTCCACTTTTATCCAGGAACCACATGTCCCCGATGGCCAAAGGCGCGCGAAACGCCGTCGTAAAGTTTAACACGACGACTATCTCCGCCGTAAAATAAAAAGAGCCAGAGCGAATATCAACGCGTGCATGTGTATGTGTGTGTGTGTGCGTGTTTATATATATGTAAGGTAGCGTGCAGCCGATGATGGGAAGTATAGCGCTTGGGTTAAGGTATATAGCCAGCGAGTCGGGGAATTAATTATTCGAAATGAACATCGCACGGCGGCGCGGCGGCGATGGCGGGTCCATTAGCTCCCGGAAATTACCGAGGCTTAACGTCCCGTACGCTGTATCTCGCTCTCTCTCTCTCTCTCACTCGCTCTCTAGCCCTACAGCACGAAGGAGCTATACGACGGAGTCACGCTTGGAGCTATTAGCTACGTTATAACAGCCTCGAGACTTTTGATCTTCGCCCGGTGTGGTACTGGTTTTTTACTTTCATCGAGTTATAGTTATGTACTAATCCCTCGCTACGGTCACTTTTTGCCCCCTGCACTTTTTTTTGTGTTCTTTTTGTTTTGCCGGGGAGATTGGTGGGTATACGCATGGTTGTTTTGACGAATTACGACTCGAGCTTTACGAGCTATATATGCGCGCGCGCGCGGTCTTATCCGGAGAAATGTTTTTGTTGCCTATTTCGTGTCATGGAAATTGTGCCATCGGTTGGATGTAGCTTAGCCTAGTCTCTGAACAACTTTCTTGAGCGCTATTTGTAATTGGAAGTGTTCGACTTATTATGCTGAACTTGCTTACCTAGTGAGGCCTGTACCGTTACTCGTACCTAAACAACACTCTTTTTTTTATTACGGTAAAACTTCACTTGCAATGTTTCATTTTTTTTAAGATCGAAGTAAATTCCCATGAATAAGTTATTCCTTATAATTTTATGTACAATTGTATTTATTCTTTCGAAGCTAGCGTATTACTTTCTTGGTGTATTATATACTCGTTTAGCAACTTTCAGATGTTTACTTATCGCTTTTACTTGTCCAGCTCGTGATGCGTCTGCTTGTTTGGGGCGAAAATTTTCTCAACTTTCGAATGTTTAATGATGATTGAAATGATTTTTCTTTT
This sequence comes from Megastigmus dorsalis, assembly GCA_900490025.1. Classification (NCBI taxonomy): domain Eukaryota; kingdom Metazoa; phylum Arthropoda; class Insecta; order Hymenoptera; family Megastigmidae; genus Megastigmus; species Megastigmus dorsalis. The sequence continues at coordinate 160,375 of UELU01147438.1, forward strand.
AAATTACTCCATCACGAGTATAGATACAGTAAATATTTTTCGTGCACACACAGAGAAAGTAGGTATGAACGTACACGCAAACATTCTAATGCAAATGAATCGCATTGCAGCACACACAAATGAATTTATAGATAATAATGTACCATTTATGGGACATGATGAATAACGGATCCAAATTAGATGTTTATCCATCATCTAATCTTACTTTGTAACATTTTCTTAATCTAGATGCACCAAAATGTACATTCTGCTATTTCAAAATCGTATACTCGAATGTATGCATAACAATAAACGCACAACAGCAATGAAACTGGCTCTGAACCGACATTTGATTACACTTTCCTAATTGAAATTATGTTGAGAAGGCAGTGAGTGATATTCCAAATTGGTACGTAAGTCCTATTACCTCAACAATCGAAAGTGAATTAATCAAACGTTGATTTCAAAGTAAGTGCTCGATAAGGAACAAATAAACGTGAAATCGAACCTACAATTATGGAAAATTGATTAAAATCTCAACTTGGAATAATCTTTAATTATATTGCAGCTTATTTCAATATACATTTCTCATGATAGAACATGCAATACCAGAAAATTCATAAAGTTACGTGCAATATGTTATAATCAAGATTATAGCTGATATTTCGTGATAATAGGTATTACACTAGTACCAGAAATATAATAATTACGTGCGCTTTAATCCCCGTGATCATTGGTTTTCTTAAGACTTACGAAAACTTTATATATACAGAATCAGTCAGATATACAATTTCCATCTCCTCGTTCAACATCAAGAAAGTCTCGTTCTTCCAAACATCGACATTTGAAAGCCTTCTTTCCTTCTCTTCTGAACCCGTAACGTTCGCGTGCAATACCGAAAAATCCAATTAACTCGCTTGCTTACGTACATACGTATACGGCAATTACGACACGTGGTGTGCCTCGTCGTCCTCTTATATTCCTATGTGATTCGAATCGACTCCGAAGGAGAGAGAGGGAGAGAAGCTCCAAGGCTTCATTGTGTGCCGAGGACAGGCGATCTTTTCCATTAAAGACCGTCAATCAGCTGAAGACATTTGAGCCGAGACTTGGCGCAAGTTAACGTCGTCGCTTTCTGCGATTGTAAAATTAGCCGCTCGTTCGGAATACGAAAAGATCGCGAAGTCGACGTGATACAGCATCGTAAGCATCGGTGCAATATACTTCATTACTTGTATATCATATTCCACGTGATTCTTTATTTTGTACATTTATTCAATCATAAATGTTCATCGATAAAATGAAATTTGCAATGTTGAAATTGGAAAATTACGAATGCTGGTTACAGTGTTAAATGTATTGTTCTCTTAATTTAAATCTATATGTCATGTAAACTAATTCACCACTATTCAAATAATTGTGTTTATAGACAACATCAGCTTATATAAAACTGAAATTAATTTTTCACTTTGAAACTGTACTTACTGAGCGCCTCTTTTCTATATATGTTCACAAAGTCGAGTATATGCATTCATCGTAGGGTTTCTATCCCGTGCGCTCGTCCTTTCCAGCCAGCAGCTATTACTCCCGGCGCGACCTACATTTTCCATGCAGCGCGGTATAATTAACGAGTCGTCTGACGACCCGATTAAACTTTTCTCCTCCTACTCACTCGGTGTCTCCTTCGTCTTTTTTTCCCCTTCTCCTCGAACTCTCTACGCCTCTTCTCTCGTTTTCTGGTCTAGTTTTCGCACTCTGCAAAGATGGGAGATCCTTGAAAAGCACGTCAAAGTCCAGATTTCAGGTTGGACGGAGAATTTTATACCCTCACGAGCGGAGTAATTGCAGACTGGGAGTGCGCGGCGTGAAAGGAACATTTGATTGGGACAGACTACGTGCACCATCATTTCGATGAAAATATTCGGCGGATTGTTTGGATGCTGTGGCAAAGACTTCTTAAACATATGTTTCTTACATCCACTCGAGTCATGATAATTTAATATTTCATCGATATACATATGAAATAAATTTATAACAATAACCGAATTTTTGAAATGTAACAAAAGTTTGAAACTTCGACTTCGCAGGAACTTTTCTAGCAAACTGGAGCGTTATTAATCACCTCGGTATATATATAAACTGCGCAGAAGAATGCGGCATGTGTACCAGTAACTATATATATATATATAGTGCAGGTGGAATAAATATATATATATTCCACCTGCACACGCGCGATTCCGTTAAACCCGTTAAACGTCCGCAAAGCAAACAAATCAATCAGTTTTCTCACTCTCTCGCTACACGTCCTTCTTTTTCTCTTTCTCTCACTCGCCCGGTTCTCGAGTCTGTTTATTATTCAAGGATCTCGCTGCTGCAGCAGCCCGTGGTGGATATACGCAGTTGCACCAGACGCGCATATACGACGGGCCTGAAAAAGGCGATTGCCCCCTACCGGTAGAAAGAGAAAGAGAGTGCAAAAGAGAGGGAAGTGGGCAACTCTGCACTGCTCGGCCTGTACGACTGCTGAACCGTCGAGTAATTTACGTTCCACCGCGAGAAGAGAGAGAGAGAGAGAGAGAAACGGAGAGAAAGGCTGCGATACAACGACGCGGTGGCAGCAACAACGACTAAAAACCTCGGTCGAGCGTTAGTTTGTTGGCTCGTTCGATCCCCCTCCGATTTTAGCGCGACAGGAGAGTAGTAGTAGCGGCTCTGTGTCGGGCGGCTAACCGATGGAGAATAGGAAAAAATCTTGCTCCGCTTTTGTGATCGTTGATCAGACGGGCTAGACGACCTTTTTATTCTTTCTCTCTCTATCTCACTCTCTTCGTAATTAAGCGATTGCGCTCTTTGTGGTGCAGGTAATTTTCTTTCGCTTCTTCGCTTTTGTTTTAATTATAATTGAAATGCTCGTTAAGCGGAAAGTCAAACAGCTGATAAGGTGGGGAAAAAATAGTTTGGGGAGAAAAAATAGCATGAATAGAAATCGATTATGCTGTACGGATCGTTTTTCCGCTAATAGCTATTTGATTTTTTACGATGCTCTAAAGAATCGTAAAATCATTGTTTATATAACCAATCGCTGCTACTGAAAGTCATTAGAACGGCGAACTGCTATCGCGGATACTAATCTCAAACCTTCAATGTCAATCGCATGAATATTCAAAGGTTGTGTAACGACATAATGAAAACGATAACAATTTTTTTATGGCACAATTCAAAGATAGATAAAGGACCTATCAGTGAGCCACGTTTTATAATTTTAAAAAATCTACATAGTTTACTTTATCCACCGTTGACACTTGTATATATCGACAAAACACATCGTAAAAGGGTACTACCTCGTATCGCAGCTCCCTATAGAAATTAACCCTTTTCATTTCGAATGCAGTCCGGTTCGCGCTCTTTCCGAGTGGGCGCCGATTTTTCATCCTTATCAAGATTTATTCGAAGGGACTGGAAAACGGGACGCGTGCGCCAGTTGTTAGCCCCTCCCTTCCTCTCCTCCGCTAGTCCATTGGACACGGATGTATGGGTGACATTATACGCGCGCTTTAACGAGGACAAATCTCACGGACACATCGCGCGCGCGCCCCGCAGGACCGGAGCGCATTTCCCGCGAGCTCATAACATCGGAGAGAAACTTTCTTCTAGGCCGAATTTATTTTTTCTCATTTGCACTCGCTCGTTTATTGCCCTCTACTTTGGCTATATATTCTACGCGAAACCGCTGAACGTTTGATTTTTTTTCTTTTTAACAATTAAAGCAGCGATTGAATGCTAATTTTGACGTCATTAATCGTGGGCCGCGTCTCCATATACTTGTTGACATTAATTTGCGAGGACGTCGAATATTGCGCTTTATTAAGGATAAGTGCGCAGAAATTCCATATAGGCACTGGTTAATGCTTAATATACACTTGAAACCTCGGTTTCATGCATTCGTATCGTGGCACGAGCGCGCGCCGTGTCTTAAGTGCACTTAAATTATCTCCCCTCGTCTTCCAATCAGAATTAAGAATGTTTAACGTGACCCCGTTTACTGTCGAGCTTCAACAAGATGATCTACATTGCGCGATATCCAGGCGAATTCTATTTTCGGTAACGATTCGGTAGAGCGACATTTCGTATCCGTAAAAGGGCCAAAGCTGGCAGCGCACCACAAAAGTATTTCAATGTGGTAATAAATGCTGGAAATTATCGATCGCGGAATTAATGCATCAAACAAAGGGAAAAGTGGAGCCGTAGCAAGGAGAATAGATATAGCCAAGGAAATGAAAACAAATCTATGGAAGTGATTGGTAGCGCACTAGCGGCGACCGAGAGCCGATGAAAAGAATCGGGTGCGCGACAAGATCAACGGTAATGAACTAGCTACCGCCAACCGTACGGTTTCTGCGCCTAATGAGGACTTCGCAAAACCCAGATTTAGATACACACACAAGCTCTCTCCTCTCTCGCCGCGTGCCGCAGTAGTCACTCGTTTACCACCAGCCGGTTTGTGTACTCACGAGTTCGGAACACCAGCTGCAGCATCCCCCGCTATATGTATGAACACACACTCATTCGCGTATATCTTGTGTTTTTTTTTATCATCCTCTTTTTTCCCATTGCGAACTTGAATTATCTGCATCTCGAGGCCGCAGGTTGTACACACATGGCATATTGTTCTCTCGATATCGCGTGGAAGATCGCAGACATCGAAGTTCAGCTTCCTCTGGGTTTTCCTTATTGCCGATCTACACACAAAAAAATACAAGATATTCGCGAACGAGCAAACAGCAGTTACATATTTATCTAGACAGGAAGGAATGAAACTGTGAATTTCACAAGTGCCAATTGTCAGCGGTATAGTTATGTGCGCATTCCGTACACCTTGGTTGGATCGTGACGCAATTTATCCAGCATCGCAAGAAGATCGAAAACCTTCCGTTCGAAAAACCTGTAGGCCAGTTATACGCGGCTTCGGCAAAAATTTAACGCGCCAGGACTTTGCCGTCCGCTAAAGTAGGCATTGTGCCGGGGCCCGAGAGAGAAGCTCTCGAAAAGTTTTTCCATTTCCTCTGGCCTCTCCCCTTCCTTCCTCGGCTTCCTCGCGGTAATTATAATCTTCCCCTGCGCGTCCACGGTATGGCAAGCAGCTCCACAGCTCGTTCACCTTTATACTCCCGTTTCCTTCCTCATCTGCCGAAGACCAAAGTCGCCGAAGAAAAGAAGTCGGGGGGGGATAGAGAAGATTTCTTTACGCCTCGAGATGAGAGAGAGAGAGACGCGCCGGAAGGCCACTCGCTTCTTCGTCGTGTCGTAGACGGTCCCCTCCGTAAGAGTAGAAAGAAGGCAGAGGCTGTATAAGCGCGGAAGCCGGACGTCGCGCTGTGATGCTCAGCCTTTGTTGTTATCTCCCTGTTGCTCTTCGCGTTCTTGCGAGCCTTGATGAGAATCGCTCTTTCACACGCGTGTGGAACTGCTGATGAGGCGAGCTGGCAGCCGCGTGGCTTTTGCTCTTTTGCCGGGTGTTAAAAGCATTACGACCCTGTAGATTAGCGGTGCGGTGCGTGCCTCTAATTTAAAATCCTCGAGTGCGGATTTGTTTATTGAATATTAGATGCTGCCGGTATATGGTTGAGGATGATTGGTTATAAAGGATGATCCGCTTGTACGTTTAGAATATCAGTAATGAATGCTTGTTTCTTTTACTCTTTGAAAGCAGAGGCTACGTCCCATCGTATTCATTTTATGGCGTAGTTTTCGTTTATGTTTCTTCTTTTAAAGCAGATTAAGTCAATAAATTTACATAGTTTTCACAAATCTTTTATGCATAATACCAATTTATTTATTTTCAAATTTTTCAAATCGTCAAAGTTTTTGAGTAATTATGTATTTAGATGCAATATCTTTTAGAATTAAGCTGCAGATTTCTACGAGAATAAACATTTTAAGTTAATACAAAAAGCTAGCAAAGTTGATCGTTAAAGTCGATGAGCAAAACTTTTCAGCGAATTCGGAAATATCACCAGAAGATATATATATGGAACATAAATTATGTTCGGGCATGAAAACTTATTTCAGCACCATAAACCGTTTTCGCTCCGATCCACCCCAGCCAAAAGAAAGAAAGTCAAATAGCTAAAATTCTAAATGATACACACAGAAATTACCGTCAACGATTCGCCGGAAATCTATTTACTCGCTCGATTCAATATTTGCTCAATTAGACAACTATATAATCCCCGTTGCCTCTATTTACTAGTTTCGCGAATGAAAGAAAAATACCATCGGCAAAAAAGAGTCCGCCGCGCAATATCCTCGGTGACCCAAAACACACAAACCCAACATGACCTCTAACATTTTTTATACAAGCAACGGAATTTCTCCTCATATGGCGCGGACACTCGTGAGATTAAGGCTAGGAGATAAGGGACATCGCGAGCGACGCGATATGTGACGCGCAAAATCCGGGCCGAGAGAATCTTGGTGGAAGGTCAGAAGGCGAGACACCGGGGCTCAGCATCCGCAGGAATTAGGATTTATCGTGGCCTCGAACGCGTGGAAGCGTAACTCCTCTCTCGTCTCCCTCGAGAGATTCTGTATACATATATACATGGAAAATATGTGCACGTGTGTGTAGATTACGTCTGGAATTTACGTGTCAGCGAGTACTAGCGCACGTATGGAATTGTACTGTACGTGTCCGTGTGCGTGTGTGTGTGAGAGAGAGACGTATGACGGAAGGCTGTACGAGTGGATGTCGAGAGGAAACCTTTTCCGTTCCTGCGGCCGCCACTGTAGGGAAGTCCGGATGAGATTTACTCGGATCCCGTGTGTGGACGTTGCCAGGAAAAGTTACGGTACATATGCTTCTTTTGGTGGGGGGAGAGGGAAAACGATTTTGCTCGGTCGAAAAGAACTGGGTTAAAATTGCTCGTTGCACATCATTGTTAACTGCCTGAAATATTCGCATCTCGAGCTCTGTACCACTTTGTAAGCGAACGAGTAGCTGACAAATGTATGGGACTCGTCGTTGTTTTGCGCGTGTAAATTGTCGCCTATCGCGCGCACACCCGAGATATCGGAGCTTTTGATAGAAAAATAAAGAAGTCGAGGAGAAAGGGGAAGTCGAAGAGCTGGAGAAAAGTCAAGAAAAACCGAAGCGAGGGGGTTGGGCAAATCGAACTTTATTGCCCTCGTATTCCCTTACTCTTTTATTTATTTTTTTTTTTTCGTAATTTCCAATATTCTACCGTATATATATAGGCGCAAAGGTTCTCGCAGAGGAGGCGAGCAAGATGAAATGTGGAGGCGAACTAGCAGCACCAGCAGGCCTTATATATACTTCTCTCTCTCTCTCTCTCTCTTCCTCATTTTCTCCATTTATCTCTCTCTCTCTCCCTTTTGACTCGCCCTGCACTCGATGCCTCGGCGATCTCCGAATCAAACGCCGCTATGTAGGGAAGCGAAACGATAAAGAAAGAGAGAAGAGAGGGCCCGCGCCGCTGCAGCAAATTCCATTTTATCCCGGCGGTATACGCTCCGTGAGCGTAATACCGACATTTCCGTGGGCCGCGACTCGCACCGTTTACAATGCCACTTTCGCGTTCCGTTATAAACAAAGCGCCGCCGCTGCTGCTGCTGCTCACGAGAGACCATACGCCTGCGTGAGAGCTGCAAGGTCTGCACTTGACCGCTCTTCCAATCGCATTTCTTCCGTTTATACACGTGTGTGTGTGTGTGTATGTGTGTGCGAATGTCTGTCTTTAGAGATTCTCCCCTTTGCTCGCGCTTCTTGGTTTTCTTCCGCAATTTGCTCTTATCCGCACGGTTTTCTTCCTGCTTTCTCTTAATTTTTTCCTTCGCCGCCAGAGCGCCACGGAATTACGAATAATCAGCTGTTACTGAAATACTTGATTAAAGGATGTTTCACTAGGTTTTTTTTTACTTGGAATTTAGTGATTTCTTGAAATATTATACGAATTCCGACTACGCAGCAGTAGCAAATTATACATAACATTACGCATCCAAGCTCAAATCAATCACGACTCTGGCAAGAATTTGAAGTAACAAACCGCAATTCGAGAGCATAATATTATGATATTTTATCGTGGAGCACAATAATAATTACGCAGCTATGCACTGCAAAAGGCCAGTATTTATTTTCTTTTATTTCCGCAGCAGCCTGTCATTCGTTTCCACTGGCTGTTCTTATTTCTTCCTGCCGTCTCTTTCTCTCGTTCTCCTTGGATTCAGCAGCGTGTAATTCGCTATACCCAACGAATCCAAATCGCATTTACGAAACGACGGGAGAAAGAGAGGGAGAGAGGGAGAGAGAGAGAGAGAGAGAGAACGAGAGAACGAGGAAGGAAGCGAAAACAGGAAGAAGAGCAAAGACGGAAATGCTGTAGGCGGACGGTCAGCTGCTCTTCGCCATCCGCCTGAGTAATTGCTCCCGCGGATTTACTTGTATACGTTAATGCGAATAATCCGAAAATGGGATTAGCCTCGATTCATCCTCAGCCGAGATATACAGTTTTGCAGTTAATTATTTCCGTGGCTGAATTAAGGAACACACTCGCCTTATTTATGTATCGAAATTCACCTTTTATTTCGTATAATACTCCTTTTGGGCTCCCCGAGTTTATGCGAACGATAACGTGCAATTTACAATAGTCCGCGGATATTGCGCGGAATGAGAGTATGCGAGATACATACTAATGGGCCGCGGTGATCTCTGCTGGTAAGGGCGTAATGAAATGTAAAACAAGTAGACAAAATGCAGTTCGAGTTTTCTTACTTTTTCACTGCTTATTTTCTTATTCCGCCCGCTGAGTCCATTTCGCTGCTTGCTTTTAGCAGCGCGAGCACACGCAAACAAACTTTAACGGTATACCGTTGTACTTAAAGCGGATCGCACCATTTTTTTTACGCTTTCAATGCATTTGTAGCTAGCGAAAGCTAAGTAGTGCTTTTTTTTTCATACTATTTTTTAAAATAAAGTATTTTTAGCTTTGACAAGACGTGGAGAGAACAATGGCTGATTCACCACGCGTTGCAATATTTCTCGGCAATAAGTGGATGTATCTATAAGAGGAGTCCTAATTTAGTTATAAACGGTCTAGACAGATATTATGTTATGAATATTTTCAATTAGCAACACTTTATTCTAACCATCTCACTATTTAAACATTGGTCATAGCAATTACTACGAAAATAATGTTTGCGAAGCCATACAATACTATTTCCTGCATTTTAATGGAATAACTACAAAAATTAAATAACTTTCGTCTTCAACATAATTTTCATCGTATATTCAATATCAATAACACTCGGCACTCATCGAACGGACCAATTTTCATCGCTATACGAAGCTTTATTGAAATTTAATAATCCTCATTGTCCCCGGCATCGATACGAATGAAACCAACGAGCGCGAGAATCGAGCGAGCACAAATTTTAATCAAAAGTTCAAATGCCACTCGAATCCAATTATAACAACGCTGAACAAGCCCGTGCACAGTTTCTGCGATCTGATGAGAGAGAGGAAAGAAAGACACGACATCCAAACATTTCCTCTAATGATTGATCGCTGCACTTTAAGCGTCAGCGGACTCTCTGGGATTCTCTGGCGCACTGTACACACGCTCGAGAGCGAAGAAAACTTGCAGGACTCGCTCTGTCCACTTCTCCACCTTCCCCCTTTATAAATCTTTTTCCTTTTACTTCCGCGTCCCTTAGTTTTCTCGCTGCAACTTTGCTGCTCCCAACAGGACAGAGAGGGGAAACTTCCGACAACGAGCAACTTCTCGCAACTTCTCGCTTTCGCTTCTCCTCTTCTTTTCACCTCCTCCTCCTCGTGCAGCGAACGTCGCGCTTGAGCTCGCGTTAAATCTGTACACGGAGCTTCTTATGTACCGCCGTGTGGTACAGAATTTTCGTGATCTGGAGGAGAGGACATCCGGGCCATTAGCTGACCTCCGAAAGGTTAACCTTAACCTTAACAGCAGTGGAGGCTAACTTTCTTCCCCGCGCGACTGCGGTGTAGTCACGAGAGACATATATATGTATATACACGCGCAGTCGGAAATTTGCTACCATGTAGGCTATTTGCCGCGGTGTAATTTAGGTCTGGTTTCATCCGAAATTAATGATTGCAGTAAGAGTGCAGGATGATCTTTAGACGCTTTCCTTTGCGAGAAAATTAGCCACGACGGCTGGTAGTGCTTCCAAGTACTTTTAGAAAATGAAATGGTCCAAATTGCTAGCACTATTTTAGTTCTGTGTATTATGTCGTTCAAGTATCAATTTTTCTGGTATAAAATAAACTTTGATAACAGAAATCTTTTTTTTTTTATATTTGTTACAAAGATTGAAACAGCTTTTTTTCTCTCTCTTGAAACAAGTATGATCAATTTTAATTCTCTCGGGTCGTACAACGAGGCCATTTGTCTTACCGCACACATCCATTTCTACTTACGCGCGAGCGTATTCTATTCCAGAATATTCTCTAAAGTTTTCTTTTACCGCACATATTACACACCATACTTGCAATTCGTAAAAATCATCGCACATTATAACTGACATTTAGATGACTATAAACACATAAAAAAAAGCAATTGTGCCAATCTAAAAACACCCGAGTGATTTCTAAAAAATATCGTGAGCTGTACAGTAACAATTTTAGATAGTCAACGGAGTCCATAACCTACGCGCCAATCAATCTTTATAAAGCAACTAATAATTCCGTCGCTCTTTATGCCCACGCCCGCGCGTACGACTGCACACAATAGAAGTTTCCGCATCTCCACGAATCGCACTATACACTCGAGTCTACGTGTCTGGCCAAATTATATTCCACTTGGCAGCCGCGTGGCGCAGCCTCTCGAACAGTAAAATCTAATCCCCGGCAATAATAACGAAACGATCCGTCATTGTACTTTATAACACTCGCCACCTAATGCTACATTCGAGCCCCGCGAGAAAATCAAAACAATCAAGTGTATTATTGTGTATAAGGCTAACGAATAATGGAAAACGCGCGAGTGGAGATAGAAAGAGAGAGAGGGGGAGAGTCTGTAACGCGTGGGTGGTTGCGCTCGATGATTAAATGATCGGTTATAGCGGTTCCCATTGGTTGACGCACGAGCATGTGCTTATGGTTAGGAGCAATCATCGTCCGTAATCGGTGCATCTCTCTCTTTCTCTCTCTTCCTCTCTCTTTCTCGTCGAGGGCCGTTTTTCCGAGACTCGAGAGCGCCTCACGCGCGCGCGCATTGTCCATTGTACGTCTGTCCGCTTTTTTGCGTTTCGCTTGGTGAGAGAGCTCCAGAAAGAGAGAGAAAGAGAGAGAGATGCAGAAGAGTTAATATTTATGGAGATGAAAAATCCAGAGTGGAGAGAATATTTATTTGGGCCGACTGGAATGAATTCGCTCGAGCATTTCTGCTTTTCGCTTGATACGTTTTCGCGACTGCATAGCACTGTTTTATCATGGGCTTGAAGATGTTTGCTAGCGATTTTTTTCTAAACTGGAATCCTTTTCGTTTATCCATGAAATCGATATTCAAGAATCATTTATAATTCTGCATAAAATATATGATGAGCACTATATAAGCATTGCGAATAATTATTTGCGGTTGTTTATTTTGCAAAAAGCGTAAACGAGAGGTATAAGATATGTTTACTACGAAGGTCTGACTTACTTTAATTGTATGCACCTTGAACATAATATACGCTGGTAATTTAATATAAAAAAGTGTGTGCAAAGTTTTATTATTCTCTCGGGGCAAGTAGGTGTAATTTTTACAAGACAGACTGGCGCACGAACATCGACTCCTGCTAGCGAGTCTTGAAACGTCTATTTCTTCTAATTATTTCATAGTACAATTTTTGTAAAAAGTAATTCCAATTACATATAATATTCTTTTCAATAAACAAATAATTCAAGAATATAGTGAAAGTATTGACGATGTTTATAAATAAAAATAAAACCTTTTTAATAGTTTATGAGTGTTGAAAGTGAACCAAGATGGGAAAAGGAATTTAATAATACCGTTTAGTGAAGAAGCTAATGAATGATGATTAAATTCTTTCATGTCGTTCTTTATTTGTGATGAGTTTTTCTCTACTAATTAAACTTGCAAATAAAGTGAGCCAGAAATATGAGTGTTCTGAAAATTGCATTTCAAATTTGAATACGAGTACCTATCGCGCAAAAAAATTATATCCACAGTCAATCAATAATGATGGAAAAAAAGGAAATCCTTTCGGGATAGTTTATTTAAAAGTAACTTACATTGCTTTTTTCTAAACCGTAAAATTAAAACTCAATATAATAAATTTTATAAACAATATGATCAACAATAATCCGAGAATCGCGCTAACCGATGCATCTACTCCATTTCTAATTCGCATACTCTAAAATTGCACCACACCTCGCATACAAACTGCTTGATGCACGAAACAACGGCATATCCCACAGTATTCCGCATTGACGATTACCAATCACGCATCCAGTAGACTGCTAATACCGGTAGCTAAAAATATTCAACAATATACACAAGCCATTAGAATCCATCAGCGGGATCAAAATGTCCGTAAAACAAGACATTAGCAGGCGCGCCGCCTCATGAATAATTCCCAACCTCTTTGCCAGAGTAGCAGCAGCAGCAGCAGCGCAGGGATGGCACAAAAGAAAATCGCACAAATAGATTTCGTTTACTCAGCGAGCGGCAACAGCACGAATATATGTGCTTTACGCGCGCATAACACACACATGCATATGCATGGCACGAGAGAGCTACGTTGCACTTTCGCCCGAGCATTTTCACAAAAGAGAGGAGGAGAGAGGGAGAGAGACCTGTACACGATGATCGGTGCAGTCGCGCATCTCCTGGGTGGGTGTGGGGATCGGCGGCGTATGACAATGCGCCAACGGGGCGAACGAGAAATAAAAGGCTATATGGTGCAGGACGTGTACAGACCCTCGGGCTGTATGGCGACGGATCCGTCAGGTATATAGGGGGAACGATGGATTCGATGAAGGTATGTTTGTAGTCTGCTGATGGCTAAGCGAGCCGGTTAATGGATCGATTGCCCTGTTGACGCGCCGCACTAACGGAATTTTTTAAGCGTAAAAATCAATTTATATTTTTTTTTTGTTTTCATTGGGTCTTGTGCGAGTAACGAGGCTTGAAAGCTAACGACAAACATTTTTTTGTTGGAGTGGCCGTTGGATGAATTTTCTTCGAATCCTTGAACGTGGATGGCAATGCTGGTATGTTAAGTGTAGTCGAGAGATATAGAGAATTTTTATCGGGATGTGGAACGGGGCACCATGAATCTCGAAAATTTCTTCGCCAGATTAAGGAAAATCGATTTAGAAAGTACAATTTATAGCTGTAATTGTAATCCTTTACCGGCATAATATGAAACCTCTGGTTGTAGCTGCAGCAGATAATTATAAGTCTCAAATATTCCAATTTGGCTAGCAACCAAAAGCTACTAAATGCTGAACGTCTTTCAGGTATTGCAGTAGAAAGTGTAGAATTTATTTGTTCGCAGGCTTATTAAGAACATTTTATTTGAAGAAAGCTTGTTATTCCAAAAATAAAAAAAACCAACTGTCTATTCGCTTCTATGTAATAAGTCGTGGTCAAGGTAGGAGAAATCTATTTTATTGCTATTCACGGAATCACGCATACTTTAGATAGTTGAGGTGACTCAAATAATGGTATAAGGCACGAGGAATATCGACAAAAGTTTTGTACTGAAAAACCGGCATACGAAACCCCGTTCAAATGTATTTTTAGCACTGCTAAAAAAAGCTGTCCAGTGAAAGTAGTATATCAATATCGTCCAAGTTCAGACGTCGTTAAGAAACCGCGCCAGACGGGTCTCGCGAAAAAAAAAAACGTCTCGGCGAAGCAGGAGCTCGCGGTTGAAAAAGGGAAGCCGTCGATCCCTCAACGAACGATTGCACAATGTCCTGCAGTTGTGTTCGCGCTCCAGTCCACCACCAAGTTTGGACAAATGCGCTCGATATATCGAAAGGGAGCCAACTCGGAGAGACTCGCGCCTTTTTTTGTTCACTCGCGATCGCGTGTGGCCGTGGCTCGTCAACTATCGCCCGACTCTCCTGCAGTCTCCTCGGGAGAGATGGTGATTCTGTCGTAATTAACTAATTGTGGAAGCACGTGCGGAGGCTCTTCTTCCTCCGTTTCAGCGTTCGCAGAAAAACGTGACGAAAAGTTACGTCACTACGAGTCTGTCGTGCGCGCAAATAATCGCGCCGAGTGCGTTAGGTCGTGGCAGAAACGGGGTTAATGTAAGCAGCTGCTGCTGCTGCTGCTGCTGCTGCTGGAAAAGAGAGAGTAATATAACGCGAGCAACGGAGACAAAGAGGGTTTTAGTATGCGCTGGAAATTGTGAAGCCGTAAATTCACTTGGAGGTCGTAAGTTAGCCGTTAAACTTACTTGTGATAATTGTTGGAGTGTTGGCTTTTATGCATCCTGTGTACAATGAGGTGTTTATTTAGGCTCAAACGTATAAATGCAATGTAATGCCAGGCTTAACGTTTCCTGCCTCGGCTTAGGGTAATTTTTAAACGGTGCTGCAAATAATGGCGCGTAGGAAAATGTACCCATTTAGGTCTATTATAAGTTCCGATTTGAATGGAACTTTCGAGATGTTGCCTTTTAAAGGTGGATATAAAACAATTCACGAGTTATCTTGTATTGTTGTGTCTATATCGTTACGATGCGGCCGATTCTACTACCCGTTTGTGAGAAACCTTATACTGTTCGATACAGGTAATAAATTGCCGTTTGGCTGGTACTTCCACGAGCTTTACATACTTTTGAAGTTCTGAATCATTTACCATGTGCAAGATAATACAATTAGAATGTTCTCATATAGCAAACGACTAAACTCGATTTCTAAAGCAATTTTCATGAATATTTTAAATGGTGATACACAAGAAGATTATTTAAAATTGACACTCGTTTTTGAAGGTCTCAATGAAGTGGTAATTCCACCTGATTTCATCAACTTCAAAATTTATGTATAAGGTAAAAGCACCAGTGAACGAACACTGGTTAAGAATATGTACTAGTGATTAGACACCCCCAGTGCCTGGATGATTTCCTTGGTTGTAATTGGTCGAACGTATCCAGACACTAGTGCTGTCCATTTACTAGTCGTGTCCAGTCACTGGGTCACTTACCTTAATTTAAATCTCTCAAAGCAATAACTTATACAAAAAGTCATTAACACGTTAGCGCCACAATTCAAATAGCGCAGGAAAAAGCGCAAACAAAAGCGGCCTTGGCATCGCATCAATAAAACAACCTCAAAGAGTCCCCTCTTAACGAAGAATTGCGCAATAATAATAATAATACTAATAATAATATAAAGGCCTAGACGCTATGGCGGCGAGGCTCGGAGTGGTCGTCGCGTAGCATAAAAAAAAAGGGCGAGCTGCAGCCCAAGACGTACGACGTAACTTTGGCCCCGGCTCGCTCTCTCTCTCTCGCGATTTTTTACGATCCCGAGTCACACCTGCGTTTTACGAGCGGCATTAGAGGCAAAGGTGCGATAACTCTGTCATTCTTTTTTCTTCTGCTGCAGAGGCGGACTGCTGCGTCGGCGACCCATCGGACGAGGCATGCTGGGAGCCCTGCTATTGCGTCCTGCTGCAGGACGAGCAGACCCTCACGGCGTACAGGAGCGAGGACATGGCGGTAAGTCATCTTGGTGCTTCGACATTTTACTCCTTTACTTCCACCTTTACCTTCTTCTATCCGTTTTTCTTTTTCTTTTTACTCTACACGCCGACTGAGATCGTTGGCACGGTTTTTTTGGGGGGTGTCTTCGATTTATTGTCGGTTTTACGGGTGGGTGCAGTGGAGATTTTTTGATTTCTTCGAGGGACGGTCGCGCCGCGAAGCTTTAACGAACTCGATGTGGAAAAAGTTGGCTTTGCCGAAACTGAAATCGATTCTTTTCTAATTTACTTCAATGTTGGTACTGCCGATTCTTTGAAAACGTTGAGCGCGCTTTTATTCGTATAATCAATATCGTTTGTGTAATGATTACGAATAATCATAGAATATTTTTAACTCGATTCATAGTCGAAAAAATATTTATAAATCACTTAATTGTCGTACTATATTTAGTTTGAATTAATGTAAATCGATACTTAATGAATCCCACTCCTTTGAATAACAGAGGGACGGCATCGGTCGATATGAGAATTATAAGAATAGATTGAGATTAAAAATCAAAATATTAGCGATAAATTTAAACTCTTCGAAAAGTTCAACGTAATTATCTCGTTTTTTATCGAACCATCAACATTCATTCTCACTCATACTTTGCCTGTTCCGATCATTCAACACATTCTCATCATTTTCCCCACACATTAAAAACACATTCAATAGGTACAGAAAACGCATATAGGAAAAGTTCAGCGCAAGAGCCCCCAAACTTCTTCCTGCAGAAAACTGAAAATGCCCTTACGATCGATATCGCTTATTCATGGCACCTTTGTCGGTTCTCGCTCAACAAAGTCAACCATATACCCATGCTCGCATTTATTGGCACTTAACTCGAGCCCCCGGTAACCTTTCCATCGCTGGATGAAGAAACTTTTTTTCGTATCAGCGATCACGAAATGAAATTCGCCTACCAAAGGCCTACAGCGGTCCTGATCTCTTTTCATCTCTTGTAACTCGATAAGCTCGCGCGTAATTTCGGTAGTAGGACCCCCATAAACTATGCAAGCGAGTGCCTGCGCCTTGTTAATGTCGCGCGCGCGAAACGCCACAGGGGCTATAGAAGCGAGAGGGAGAGCTTCGAATGGGGTATACATCGCGTCTCTTCCCTCTTTAATACAATTGGAAAGTCGATCCCAGGCAAGTTCGAGGTGGGACGTACGCTCGTGCATCACGTCCTCTGTCCCCTCTTGGACCAACTCAATATACGTGTATAACGATCTTAGCGAGTAATTGCTCTGTACTGGACGCGCATCGGCCTCGGTGTTGCTGGAATTTCCGATAGTTTGTTATAGAATTCGACTGAAGCTTTTGATATTATCCACTGGAGTAGAGCGTCTAATAATCGCGGTGTAGTGGAGCTTGTATTCTTCTTTATTTATTGAAGAATATAGCATTAGTTGAAAAGTCATTTAAATTAATACAGTACATGATCAAACGAGCTGCAAGAAACTTTTCTTTGTTTACAAAGTAATTATATGTCTGTAAACTTTATAATTAATTTCACCGAAAATCTTCGACAAGTAGATAGTAGCATAAAATTGGAACATCAATTTTCTTTGATAAAAACTTAATTTTCCAATATCCAAACTCGTTAAAATAATTTCGAACTAATAAACGCTTCTTCTCGGTAAACGCGAATTTCTCTGCACGCCCAAAGAGCCTAAAAGCGACTAAATCTCCGGGAGAAAATCAATACTTAATCAAGCGCGTAGGAGTGAAATCATCGGAGCGGCAAATAATCGGGAATACCGCCAAAACAATTCAAAGCCACGAATCTGGCTCATATAAACACAAGCAAGTCTTGCGCGTCGGCGGGAAACTTGTACGTAGCGGTTAAACAGTCGTGCAAGAAAAGCGCTCGGGCCCTCAGATGTGCATTTATTATACACAATGCAGAGGAGCAGCGCTTGCGGGGGTTGAGAGCGCGAGCACGAGTGCAGCCCCTGGGTATCGACCGCCGCGAAGCAGAGGGAGAGAGAGAGAGAGAGAGAGAAAAAGTCCATTCAGAAGTTCGGCAAGAAGTTCACGCGTCTGCTCTCTTTTCTTGCCGCTCGCCTGCGCCTCTCTTCCTTATATTCCGCACTGCGAGAGAGAGAGAGAGGGAATTCCACCCACCGTCCATTGTGATGATTTACCGCGCTCGGCGACCGACGCCCCCGCTTTCCCCCTCATCCTTTTTTAGCCTCTCGCTCTCTTTTTCTTTTTTCTGAATGTATATAAGTATATGATATACCTGAGGGAGAACGTTTTAAGTTTTTTCCCATTTTGGAGGCCGAGAGGATGGGAGGCTAGAAAAATTTTCGTGGAACGCTCGAGTATCCTTATTTAGACAAATGGGAAATTGTAAGTGGTAGCATTAAAAATCTAATTATATTTTTGAAAAGTTTTAAATGTTTAGATTTTGTTCAATGTATGTATTTATTGGACTTCTGCAATATGTAACTGCGCAACTATAATAAAATTAAAAAATTGATTTTTAAAAATCCAAATGAAATTTTTATAAATAAAATGAGTTGTTTTAGCAAAAACTCATTATCTGTAGTTTCAACGTTTCTTTTAATACTTTATGCAATAATCACGGGTTACATCTGGAAATTCCAGTGAGTCTTAAAAATGTTTTAAAATATCCAGTACATTTTTAAGAAGAATCACTATAGTCCGATGCCTCCGCCATTGTGGAATCCTGTCGTTTTTCTTCTGCGGCACAAATAAAACTGAGTATTCCGCGAATGAAGCCAAAGTAATTATCCTTTGAGAAGAGCACGAAATACATTTTTGTCGAACAAAAAAGCGGGTGAACAGGAAGAACATAAAATAAGTCGTTACGAAATCCCGACGAAAAGAGAAAAAAAGGGAGGAAAAAGGTGGAAGGACCTTAAAAAAAAGGATGAAAGAAAAAAGTTCAGTCACGACCAAACTATCTTATACCAGATTCACCCCGCGTTCCGGACGAATCTTTTAAGCTTGCATTGGCTTTACAGTCCGGCTAAAAAATGAGGAAAATAATGGAAATCACTTAAGTATTCCTGTGCTTTATGCAAAACCTATACCCAGGTAAAATTCGAATAAAAAGAAAAATAAAGCTTGAATTTAAATATATGAAATTCTATAGTATTGCGATTCATGAATAAGTATTGTTGTTGTATGCGAATAAAATATTTTTGATCAAAGAGGTTAATAAACTTGCTAAAGATAATAATTTTTTGACCGCACCTGTATTAACTGATTGTATTATTAGTATTTCGTCGCGAGTAAAGCCTCTTTATTCGCAACAGACATAGTTGAGAAAATTATTTAGTTTACGCGTCTAGTCACTATAAAACAAAGATAAGAAATCTTACTGCGAGCACTAAAGTCACGTATACACGTACATTGTTCTCTGAGTTAACCACGGTAAAAAAGTAGCGGTACTTCTTTAAAAGACACTTTATCCGAGCGAAAACAAGCCAACCCCTTTCGATCTCGACTGTACCGCCCCTATGCTTCCTTAAAAAGCAGCCCCCAGAGTTTCCTGCAAGCTGTATGTATACACGGACTTGGTGAATCCCCCCGATCTCTCTTTTTTTTTATCCTTCTCTCAGCGCTCGACGTGACGGCCAAACGACGACGAAAGAAACCCTCCGCTCGTTTATTCGACGAGTTCGACTCGGTCGTCGTCGTCGTCGTCGTCGTCGTCGTCGTCGCGATGCGTCGAATTTGCACGGGACGCTAGCATCGGGACGATCTAAGCCCCCGGAATCTTCAAGTGGCCCCTTTCCACTCTCATTATGGGATTTAAAGGTCCATTCAGATTCTATACACGAGCTAAAGCGGCTGTCGCATTCTTTCCCCCGGTTTCCTATGGCGAATTTCCGTGCATTATCTAAGGTGGAGTTTATTTTGTGCCGTGGGTATTAGCTTAATGTGACTATTTTGTGGGAGGACGAATAACTGCTTTCCGTGAATTGTTACGGAGCGGAATTAGATGCTGCTGTTTTGGAGAATCTTATTGTGTTGTGTAATAAGTGAAATTGTACTAATCTAAAGGTGGTTATCTTTAATCAATAAAAGATGCTTGCCTTTAAAACTTTGATTTGAAAAATATTTTTTAATACTTAAATATCCATGAAACGGAGATCGTAGCTACTGCAGCGAGATTATCGTAGAACTTTAGTATCTTTAGATAAAAATGATAATAATATACATACAATTTTTGCTATACACCTAGGCAACTACATCTTATACAGAATATTCTCCAAAATCACGGTATACATCAGCATTAAAAATTTCTGGGAAAAGCCATTCGCAGAAGCAGACCCTACTCTCTCAGCAGCGAGGTAGCAGTACATATATAAATACAGTACAAGACGACGCGCGAGGCCAGGACGAGGCCAGGGATACACACACTGTAGACATATATAACAGTAGTGGTGGTGGTAGGAGGCATCGACGTAATTCCCGTCTGGAGTCCGTTTTCGGCGGCCGGCCGGAGGTCGAGGAGGGGTTGCAGTGCGGGCAGAAAACATCCGCGCTGGAAATTCGGCGGAGTCGTGCGCGGAAATGAGGCGTTCTCTGGGCTGTACAGCCTCTGGCTACCGGAATGTGCCGGGGCTAAAGGGGATGGACAACGAGCTCCTTTCTCGTCTATGTGTGTATGTGCGTGTCTATAAATGTGTGCATGTGCAGAGGGAAAGGTCCGCGGACGCGCGAGACAGGAGTAACTTCGTTTGGACGGTAGGATTCCTTTCGTGCTTTGTAGTTTATTCCGGCCGCAGACGTCCGACTCTGGAGAGAAAGAGAGATATCTGTATATACCGGGCTGCTTGCGGGAAATTAAATTGATTTCGAAGAAGCAGTGTTTCGGGGGGGGTGTAGTGGACCGTTCTTTGTGGACTTTTCTCTTATTTTTCGAGTTCGTCGGGATTTTTTTTTTGTATAGGGGCGAGTTTGGCATGCGGAATGCTTTGGAAGTTTCCGGGTAATTTTGTTGCGAATGTAATGCCATTAACTGATGAATATTGTTTGGTCGTTAATTTAGTAAGGACTTTAATTGAAAAGGTAACACACAGTAGAAATCTTGCAAACGAACAAATGCAAATTAATTTATATACATATATTCAGGCGTGATAATGATAATAAATTAATGAAAATGCAATTAGACAAGAGTTTGCTTCATCAACCGCAGCATAGTAAGTTTGCTATGTAAGACTTAGAAAAATACGTATTCTGCTATTCGCATAAATTTGTATAGTTTTTATGACAGGATTCGTATATACGTTCGCCATCTACATATTAATATACTTCAAAGAGAATCCAAATATATGGCAAGTCTCGAAAGTCAAAAGGGTGTTTGACATTTTACAATGTGGGAAAAGACTTTCTTTAATTAAAATCTCTAAATGTTCTCCTCTAAAAATTTAAATATCAAAAGTGACAATGTCGATTTATACTCTATATGAGTAAGCTTCTCACACTTAAAAGAGGCCGAACGACAAGTTAGCTCAAAATAAAAAGCCACAATCCGAATTGCAGCAAATGCATATTACAGCCATAGCCGCACGCAACATTCGAATGCATATTCGCAGGGGCCCGTAAACGTCGAATGCCCTTCTCTTTGCGAAAATCTTTTGACGGCGCGCGTCAAAAGCTACTATACACTAGGCACAGAACCTGCAGGACTATACCCATATATAGACGGGCCTCGTCGCAAGCTGCATCCAGACGAAACTTGGTTCTCCTTTTCGTCGGTACACACACACACATACGTATACACATATGGATCGGCAGCTCTCTTGGTGGTTTGCTTTGGCGAGCGGACGGTCATGCGTGAACGACCCCAAGGTGCATGCAGGCCGGTTTATAACCTGCGCCCTGGGAGAGAGAGAGAGAGAGAGAGAGAGAGAGAGAGAGAGAACGCGCTCGCGTGTTATGACGGCCGGCACACAGGCATGGCAGTGTCTGAACGATGTGTGTGTGTGGAGCTACGGACGCGGAAATATGCAACGTTGGGAACGGGAGACTCGCATATGTGAGCCGCCACACTGCGGCTTATCGCTACGGACGGGGTGATTGATCAGGACACAGTTTTTGACCATTTTCTCATTACATTTTCAATATTATAACAATCATTTGGCTTTCTTATTATAATTTCACTTATTAAACATTTACTTGACTAGTATGAATTTTGTATTTATTACGCTTTCAAATTTTTCCTTTTATACAATGCTAAATTGTGATCAAATACTGCTCCCTAATCTATTTTTCGTTAATACAATTACCATAAATTTATTATTGATTGCTTATATAAACTTTTATTGCATTTAAGGACAGATGAAACCTTAATTTACGTAAAAACTTAAAGTAAAATAAGATTTAAACTGTTATTTCATTAATATCTGGACATAAGCAGCCGACGCGCTCTTAAGTGATCAAAGGCTGGGTCCATAACGGTATATATATATTTTGTGAATTTGAGAAATTCGAGTCAAGGGACTACTGCGCGAATACGATGAGAGCCGATTGTTTGAACCGGGGTCTAAGAAGAGATCGAGTTGTTGGCTTTTCTTGCATGGTTGAAGGCATACCGTAAGGATTATAGTTTGGTTTTGAAATTTTGATGTTACCGTATGTCGCTGTGCGTCGACGAACAGTTATATCGTTATATGCTAAAGTTTTAGTGTGATTCAAATATTATGATGATGCGGGCTCAAGTAAAAAGTCAAATAATTTGTAATCTTTATATAATAATATCGTAATACTGCTATGTTGAAAAATGCTTAATTTTATGGAAAGAATTATATAGCGCCTCATTTTCATCGCTTCGATAAACGTTGGAGCTAAAAGCCTGCATAAGAGATCGTCGACACATTTTCCCAGTAATATTTTTCACGAAATAAATCCACTTACGAGCGCCACAGAGTTCCGTGTTCCCTAATTACAAACGGTAAACACGCGGCTTAATTTTTCATCAAATATATATGCCTCGAACTTCCACTGCTTACCCGAACTACAGCCAATTATTAAAAGGACTTTTGAAACGGCTCCCAAAGCACTTAACACCGCGTTTCTAACTGCTGCAGTTGATACTTAATGAGAGCTAATTCCCTCCGTCGACATAAAACTCAAACGCTGAAACGCTTAACCGTTTAATACTAAATCGCACGTGGCGTTTGCATCTCGCTACTACGATCGAAATCCCGGAACACTTTTACATCCCGATATAGCTTATACAACTCGCTCCCAAGTGTTACACACACAGACACGCACTCAGGGAATATCTCATCGTCTTACGTTGAATTTATAGGGTAATGTAACTTCTTAAACTCGCGCACCGCAAGTCCCTATCGTTAAGCATGCGAAAATTCGAATAGTCTCAATGAGATTCTAAACAGCGTCGGAAGTTGGGTGTTACGATTAGATGCGCCCATAAGGCGCACATTTACCTAGCTCTCGTCGCATATTAATCTTCTGCCCAACTCGTTCTCTTGATGGAAAACGCTTCGTCGGTTACGCGGATTCGCGACACTGGCCTCTTAATCAACGCTACTAATTAAAAGTACGTCTTACCTGCCGATCGGATTAGTTCTTATTCCATTCACGGCACACGGCCTCTCTCGTCCGAAATCAAGATTGACGCTCCCCGCGCGCGTCTCTCACGGAATCGATGGAAAGGTTACGTCTTCCTCGTCCTACAATTCCCCCCTCCCCATCCCCCCTCTGAATGCAATTTCGTCGCAGGTATATACCGAGGCGCTCGTTTCCTCCGACCCTAAAGTTCACGCGCGCACGCGCTTATATTCGCAAGAGTTGACGGTGCGGTGCAGATGTGGAAGTTGCTTTTCGGCTAAGGTCAAAGGTCGGTGAATAAACGCGATCGTCCCCCTTTATACGTTGGAAAGCTGGACGTACGTTAATCCCGATACGCGGTAGTCTACTGGAGGAATATTAGGGTGCCGAGTCTCGAGTCACTCGCAATTGGAGAATTGAATTTGATGTGTTTTGAATATACCGGTGGATTATGCGTGGCTTTGTTGTGGTGATTGTCTGTGCGTGTGAATAAATGATTGGACGCGGGACGGAAATTGATTAGTTACGATGAGAGTAATGTCGAGATCGCAGCGAGTAAGCAAGTTTGTAAACAATGGCGAATATTGTACTGGTCGCGATTATATCTGAAGTGAGCAGAATAATTAAAAAATCAGAATTGCTATATACTTATGTAAGCTATGTTATTAAAAAAAATGAATGGTCGTTCGAAAGTGTCGGCTTGAAGGTGGTTACGCATTTTTAACCTGCCAGCCGAGAATGAGCACCGCGAAAAAAACAGCCCACGCGTTACGCGAAAAAAAAAACCATGGAGCACTTATTAAGCTCGTTGTCGAAAGACGCCCGTAAAAACTGCCGTAAACTCCAGAATAATTTAATCTCCTTTAACTACCTTGCACACATCCTTTTTTCCCCTTATATGAACACCAGGGCTTTTTTGACTTCATACACTTTTGCGAACACCCGTGTAACCTCTTCCTAAATGTCCATATACCTAGTGCTAACTTTCGAAAAAAAAGGGAAAAAAACGATAAAACGCAGGAATATGTGTGCGAAAGGAGAATACAAACGCATTACAGAAGACGCGTTAAACTCGCTGCCACGCAACGAAGTTTCGGTGAGAGAAAAAAAAAAGATATATAGCGCCGGTGCACTTGTCTTTCTCTCTCCCAAGCTTATACCGCCTGTACGACGCGACTTTTATTTGCTCTCTTGCGCGCTGTTGCTTCTTCTCTCTCTCTTCGGGTCATAATTTCGTTACGGCCCGTAAACGTAACTTTACAGACTACGCGAAGTTCCATTAGATCTGGCGAAATTTCAGGAAGGATATGGCGCGAGTGGAGGGAGTGGCAGTTCCGCGCCTCCAGGTTTCATATTAGACATATTGACGTAAAGTGGTATATTCGCGGTAGAACATGTGCGTGTTTGCTTATTTCGCGTGCGCCAAACCTCGATGTGTGTAAGTACCATTGAATGCTACTCGACGGTATACATATATTTCGTACGAGCGATGTGCTGGTGTGTACGTATATGTATTGGAGTCGGTTACGCTTACCGTCGTGGCGCAAAGCCCTCGATGGAAAGCGCGTTTCGATTCTCCTTTCTAGCGTGAATTTTCGTGAATTTTATTCGCTTACTCCTTGATTAAGGAGTTTAATGCTGGATGTGTAGGCGAGAGCTCGAAATATTTTCGCGCTGCGGAATAACGGCTTTCCTCCATTTTATTTCGTCAGAATGCGTTGGTATAGTCGTGCGTAACGATGATGCCTTTAGCTCGCAACTTTTCAAAGCGATTGCAGAATAACAATTTTTAACGACGTTACGCGAATATAAATGATTTAACAAAGACTTGAGTTTTTATTTTGAACCATTTACTTGTGAAATGCTTGTTTCTCTTTTAATAATTAAAAGTTGCTATACATGAAGTAAATGTAGTATTTTTGTGTAGTATGATTTTGTATCCTGTTTTCTACTAGTTAAATCTTTTTCATTTCACGAGTGATTTATACTTTTCAGGGTTTTTATTAGCTAGAATTATTCATGATATTGCTTGTGAGGCTAGTGATGAAGGATTCCATTTTAAGCAGCTATTTTCGCTTTATTTGCCGATACTGTTGTAAAATTCATGATGTATGCCCAGCCAAGCTCTTCTGCTCTCATCTATTTGCTGGACAGTTCACCAATCTTTTTTATTTGTTTGAAGATACAGTTTGGGCGAGTAATTACGATTGGAAAGATATTTAGCACTTGATTTATTCGAAATAAAGCAATCTTATTATTAGTTTTAGGTACGATGGAGTATGTAAAGGTAAATGCAAGTTGAAGTAGTCCCGCGCGCTAAACATAAATTATCAGCTGCTACGTTATATAATGTACCAATTAGTATGGGAGGTAGCAATTTTTGTAATGGTATTTACAGAGAAAAAAGCTCGGTGTAAAATATTAACAGGACGCAGAGTTTCGCCACGTGCGAAAGCGCAAACGCTATTCCGAGCCCTCAGAATGGATGATAAAATATGCGTAAAATGTGTTCGGGCGAGTAAGAAGTGCTCGGCTACAACGCCTTACTTTCGTTAATGGCTTTCCCGGGGGGGATTCAAAAATACCCTTTCGAGTCTCACTTCTTACTTCTCTCGTCCTCCTCCCTTCTCATCCAGAGCGTGCGCGCGCGGTACTTACCGACCAATCGGGATTTATCTTGGGCCCGCTCGCGATTTATTTTCCGGCTTCGCTTCTGTACCTTTCCATTTTCCTGCTCGAGATGCTTCTAAAGACTTTGTTTTATAGAGACGGAGAGGAGTTTTATTCCTTGCCTCGTAAAAGCACGCGGCGAGAGGATTTTTTCATAAAATACAAATTTATACTCGGATTTCTATAATGGAAAAATTTGCAGATTAAAATTCTAAAATATTCTATTAGTAAATTAAATCATTAGATAAAATTTTTTAAATCATTTCACTTTTATCAATTTTTTTTAAATCATATATTTAAATTGTTTTAAAGCATCAAATATTTTAGATGAGCATTATTATTTAAGAATTATAACAAAATTTCAAAACTAAATAAATATTGCAGTATGAAACGAATAATAATAAAATGCTCGTGTTTATTAATTCAATAAAGTGATGATCCAAGAAATGAGAAGAGAAAAATAAGTAAGGGATGAAAAACATTCGGTAGTCATCGTTTTGTGGAAAGTGTCCCTTTCCACAAAGCTGGCCCTCGCACTTGTTAACGTGACAAACAGAAAAGGGAAAGGTACTTCAGCAGAGTCGTTTTTCGAAAGGACGAGGGCCAGACTCGCACCGGAAAACCTAAGAGAAGAAAAGTAAGATCTACCCCTCCTATGGCATACAGGGATCCACCTTCTTCCACTCTTTCTCTCTTCCGTATCCACGTTCGCACGCACATGTATATAGGTACACGGACGAGGAGAGAGTCGAAAGAAAAATGTTCCACAGCTACAAGTCGATCTAGTGCGCCGGAAATAAAAGAGCGAGGGGCATGCAGGAGGAAGCGACCGATGGGTGAGGTATGGTAAGGTACGCCGAATGGTTTTTCGCTGAAAAGAAAAGATCTGGGCGGGGGATTTGTGGACGCGACAGTGGCCAACCGAACTCGTTGTCGTCGTGCAGTCGAGAATATAAGGGGCTTTCTGGACGATAAAGCAATCTCTGTACTTAAGGCTAGGCCTCGGCTCTCTGAGCCTCTTTGATATTTCAGTCGACGTGCACTGGCGCTATATGCGCAGCAGCGTTGAGTTATAAGTATTATATTCTTTCCGGGGAGCTTTAGGGGCATTGATGGTCGATTGGGTTTGTGAGCTTACGGTTGACTTGCGAGGCTTGATCTGATGAAATGGGTAATGAAATACGGGAAATATTAGACGCGAGCTGCATTGTTCCGGGGTACGGTATGACCGAGATTTTCTTTAGTTTATTGTACTCTTTTTTTTAGTAGATATTAAATAGTCCTGTGTTGTACTTTGGATTTACTTTGTGAACTTTAATTAAATCCAATTTTCGCAGACTTGGTATTGTACATAAAATTTTTTCGTTTACTTACGAATATATGGAGATAGAAGAATACTTCGGAAGGGAAAACTACAACTTAACAGCCTTTGACACACAAATTTTTGGAATTGGAGCAAACAAACTGTAAAAAAAGTTAGGGTGGAAAAATTTGTGCAACGCTTTATCTCATATTCGTCGTTTAAATTTCCGGCTCTAGTAAAAGGTAAATTGAGATTTTTCGAGGAAGACAAGCGCAAACAAGATATGACCTGGGAGGACGACAAAGAGCGGGAGCGAGAGAGAACGCGAGAAAAATGCAGGAAAAAAATTTACCAGAGGAATTTGTGGCATTTTTAATTCCGCATTCATCTCGAGCGCCATGAAAGCCCTTCGCGTTCCAATTTCACGACACGGTCTAACGAATGCATAAAACAATTTTCCCGCGCATATAAAAAGCTTTTGTATTGAAGCTACGTCGTTAGAAATTAGGGGAAAAGTTGCTTCCAGTCATAAAAAATTAAATACCTTTGTAAATCCGTTTGGATTTCAATGCGAAATTGATATTAATTTTTGGAATTCTACACAACAAAAATCGTTGTCAAACTCTCAATCGTCGTTCAACGGAACGGATCTTATAATAACCTCAGAAGTAGTCGATATATAGATTCTCGCGCTAACGCCATATACGCACCTGGCGAATCTTGCAATATAGACTCGTAACAATCCAGCTCTCCCTCGGAAAAAAGGAAAAGCAAGCAGAAAGAAGAAGAGCCTCGGAGGCAGACACGACTTAATATTGCGCGGCAGAGCGATAGAGACAATACCGGGTGTTGGCTGCGCGTCGTATTTCGCGCTACTCGAGCATCCGCGAGTCGGGGGGAGACGAAGGGAAAGGCAGAGAGAAGCAGAGGCATAAGACAGCTCGCGCGCACGAAGATAGGAGGACGAAGGGTGCATTTATATCAGCGAGGCGCTCTCTCGCCTTGGGTTCTGGAGGAAAGAGAGAAAGAGAGAGAAGAAAGCCGGGGGAAGGCCGATGGATGCCGGTGCACGGGTGCAAGATAAACACAGACGAGCGAAGCGCCAAGGGATGGGACGGTAGGGGGGGGGGGGGGGCGTTCCGTT
>UELU01147438.1:188803-249321 GCA_900490025.1 Megastigmus dorsalis
GGGGGGGGGGGGGGGGGGGGGGGGGGGGCGTTCCGTTACTGTCGATACCGGACGCCCGTCTTCGGCTCTATATATATACATACACCTACAGATTCGTGCACAGTCCCTCGCTTGGATGTGTATCCGGGAGGGAGCCTTTGAGGCGCGCAATCGCTTTCTTTCTGTATTACAACTTGCGGAGATGAGACGATTCTTTTTATGGCTAAAGATATTTTATGCGCTGCATGTTTTCTTTCCCGCGGGGAGTACAATCTACTGAGTTTTCAGTGATGCGACGTCCGCACGGGCGTATTCAAAACGGATATATGTGCAGCGGAGATGATCGGCATCCAGCGCTTGTTAATTGATTCATAATCGTGTCGCGTCGATTTCTAAATATATTTCTAATTAACTTAAATTGCAGCTGTACACAAGTATCCCGATTGTTGATGCAATTGCGGCAATTTAATCACGCAATAATTACCCGCGAACAGAATCCCATTTGTGCCCTCGTCGCCAACCATTATTCGCATTAATAAAAAGTCATTAGCATTATTAACGCGGAGAGAAGTAAGGGGAGGGGGGCACACGCAGCCCCGCACGCGCGCGACAACAAAAGCTTGTCTAATTTTCGCGACGCCCAAGACAAGAGTAAAAAGAAGAAGAAAAAAAAAGAAAACGAAAAGCGAGAGAGAAGAGAAGAAAGGGAAGAGAAGAGGGAAACCCGAGCACTAATTGCACGCGAATGAGCGGCTTAATAATGAAAAACGATGTTAAAAAGTTTTTCGCTCAAAGCGCTCGCGGACCCTCGCTCCAGCCCTTATATTGCCTTTATTAGCCCTGCGACACGAGCCCCGTTGTTTCCCGTTTATACGTGGGTGGGGGGTTGGAGAGATGGTAAAAGTGCGCGCGCGGGGGAGATAGGCGGAGTCTGAAAGTGGTCCTTCGTTATAAATTTACGGGATTCTGTCGCGATGCGGATTCGAGTGTGTACCTCGGGTGCAGAATCGCGGCCCTATACCCTTTCCAAAAACCTCCACGCTATATATATATATGTCATCCTCGGCTTTTGTTGTTTGTACGCGCACGTTCGTCTGTGCCTTTAGTATCTCGCTGTTGACGCTTCGACGCCTCTTTACTTTCCTTGGTGGATTCCCGCGAGCTGGCGTTTAATCGAACGACGCTTAGAAAAGCACTTGCAAGCCTCTCTTTCTCGATTTCTGATTTCCTCGGAGTTGGAGGATGAAAATATCAAGAGAGTCTGAGGTTTAGGGAATCTGTGTGATCTGCTTCACATCCGTACTTTTTAATGGTTCAGAGCATTAAATTCCTCAAAAAAATAAATATCTATATTTACATTTAAAACGTTAATGTATAACTGCTTTCTTCTTTCTTTTTAATGATTATAAAGTGTAAGACAATCGATACGAAAAACTTGAGCACCTTCCAAGTACTTTTAACAAAAACGAAAGTACCGCGGTATTAAAAGTTTTACAAACAACGAAATGCCATCGTTTAACGAGGCATTAAGTGCCAAAACTTTATTATAAAAAAGGCGGCGTTTTACACAGTAAAACAGTCGTTAAACTATACTTACATACTTGGTATAATCAGGATCACTTCTTTTCCGCGAATCAAAGTTCGAACAAACTATCGCATAAACTTCCCTCGCCATTTCGAGTAATTACCGAACTTAGGGAGGGTAAGGGTAGCTCCACGGTTATATTGGCAGAGGATGAGAGAAGCGAAGAATTTGCAATGTTTAAGTCGCGAGAGGCGAGTGACAAACAAGGGCACACGCGAAAGAGAGAGAGAGAGACCATCTTCCAATTTCTCTTCTAGACAGTCGTGGAAGAGAGAGAGAGAGAGAGAGAGAGAGAGAGAGAGAGAGAGAAACTTGGCAAAGTTTTTCAATTAGTCAGGGGTGGGGAGGTTAGCGCGCGCGGGGGTACACCAGACTCTCGCCAGCGCAGTTCGACGAACTATAGCATAAGAAAACGCGATAGGAGCTGGAATAGGGAGATGCGAGAACTGGCAAGAAGGACAAACGGGACCCGAGCTCTATTATCTTCTCGGACTCGGGCAGATTGGACAAAAGGTGGGTGGGTGGAGCTTGGGAAGTACGGCAAATCGAAGAGAGCAGAATCTTGGGTGATTAGGTTCGTTCTACCGCTAGTTCGATTATACGCCCGGCCAAAGATCGAACGTCACTGAGAGCGTCTGGCTCACGGGTTCGCCGCGCGAGCGTTAAACTATAGGCTAAACGCACCGATGAATGCACTAAACGTTTCCCCTTTCTTTGTCCTTCTATAACGTCATTTTATGCGCGTTTGTGCACTTGCGCAAGGCAATTTATCAGAATTTTCTTGTGGATATAATTTCAACTTTTTTTTATGCTATATTATAAAAACTGAATTTTTAATACTTTCGAATGAAGTTTAAAATCTTTCAATATCGAAATTAATAATTTCAGGTCAGCTAATGTTTGCAACATAACCTTGTTTGTTTATAATAATTGTGAAAGTGACTGTATTGTACCAAAACAATGGGATCGATTGAGAGGTGAAGGCTCAAATGATTATTAAAGAACCGTATAATTTTTTATTCCTAAACTTAATTTTATCGATATTTTTTGTGAAATATACAGAATCAACTGGAAGTTACAATACCCGTCATTAACTACTAACATATAATTTACGTAGTACGAAAATTCACTTCTAATTTTCTTAATGTTTCCAATTTAGATATTTTAGTTTGTTATAAGCAGTTATAAGTATTTTGTACTTTTACTTAAGAGAACTTCTATTTTTATGCAATATTAGTTATAATGATAGTTGAAAATCGGGACTTCCAATATTATTAAACAGATAAATAATTAATACTTTTCTTTTTCATGAAAATTTATTTAATGGTCAGTTCTAAAAAAATACCACAATATTCGCTTTGGTAGAAGTAATACTGGCGTCAAAGATATTGCTAGATTTCTATACGGTAGGTACCATCAGTATTTTAGTTCCAGCTTTGGCCACCTTATGGAAATGTAACATTAGCTTTGACGCCACTGTTACTCTTACCAAGGCGAATAACATCAGTCATTGCCAAACCAATATACCTTATAACTATCTTTCAAGAAAAACATTTTAGATAAACTTTGTGTTAATGTAATCAATCAAATGGGTATAAAATGTTGTCATATACAAAAAAGACTTGTTATTATATGTTCTACAATAATTTTGGAGCATATCCTTATTCTGACGCATCTTTTTTGCATAAGAGAACACTTCATATTTTTTCGTTCGGTAAAGAAAATAAATTAAGTATAAAAAAAAAACAAATGAATGCTAGCTCGATAAACAACATTCCTATAAAATTAAACAAAAGAGCAATACGTACCTTTTTGAATAAGTGTCCAATAAAGCAATTCTCACTTCGGTGTATATATATGATAAAATAAAAAAAAAACACTTAAAGCCTATAGGCAAAACAAAAAGAAACGTAACAAATATAGTAATTCTATAGCACGCCTCTTCTCGCGTGTGTATTTCTCTCGTGCTGATGTGAGTAAAGTTATCCGCTCTCTCTAACGGTCGCCGGACGAAAGAAGGGGCGAGACGAGACAAGGAGTAAACAGGCGTGAGCGAGAGAGCCGCCGGAATCGCGAGAGCCCGGCCACGTGGTGCGTGTACCAGATGCTCATTCGTTCTTCCCGCTTGTCCAACTAGACCCAATGAGCTACTCGGTGCAGAGCCGCGCACGAATATCCGCCAAATTCAAAATGCAGATCTCATTCCCAACAATCCCAACGGTCGATCCGTCCGTATACAAAAAAAAAGGAACGACCTTAGAGGAATTTACTGTATATACCAGCACCGCTCTACGGTCTCGCTCGCGTGTGACGTTGAATCCCCTCCTCCTCCCGTATAGGCTATTCACACGCACACCAGGCGCGTCTATAGTTTCCATCTCTCCTCTCTCTCTCTCTCTCTCTCTTCTTTCGCGAATGAGATATAGGACGTGCCATTCCCGAGGCCTTAGCCGAAAATCCGTTCTCTGGCGTAAATCGCTGGAAACGCTCTCGCGCCGCGCGCGCGAGTTTTATGATCTCTCGCGTGGGGAGAGCTCGTAAAGCGCAAATAAAATACCTATCGGCCCTGAAACATTATTCTTTTTTTTTTATTTTGCCTTTAACTACCTCATTTAAATTGAATGCGATAAAATGAATTTGGCGCTACACAGTTATACTGGCGATTTGCGTTAAGTAATTAATGTTTTGCGGTAAAGTTTGAAGTTGGTTTTTTTCTTTTTCACTCTTGACGTTCGATTCAGTTATGTAGTATCGAGAGGTAACGAATGTTTGAACCAAAAAATGCACGGTTCGGTAACAAAAATATTATGATAATTTATTAAATTGTGAAATATGTAGGATCTTAAATTTTGAGTAAAAAGTACAGTTATATTAAGCATTTACCTGCTTTCGGGTATTTTAACAGGAATCTGTGATATTAACTGATTTTCGCTCCAGTATAAAGCTTTGATTTAAGAAAATTGCGTGAAAGTTTATCACTACTTAAATCACGAAATAACTTGAGCAAATGTGGTTTAAATATAATTGTACGCAGAATATTTTAAACTTTACAATTAACTAAATCATTTTTTCATCGTAAATCATATTTGAATTTATTGTTTATATCCTACAATTATATTATTTATAAATAATAATTAGAACATAGTATAATATCAGTACGAAAATCAAATTACTCAATGAAGTACAAACAAATCGATCCTAAGCTTACGATTCTTTCGAACGACATATTACACAGTGCTTCATTATAAAAGGCATGTTTACAACCTTTATCTTACAAAAACCCTCAGAATTATGCCTTATATAAATCAGTCCATTACTCGAATACAGACCGAGCAATTGCAGCGAAATGGCAATGCACATATATATCGCAATACAGCCGTGGCGGTGTCTTGTATAAGGGGAGTCTATTAATCTGTGGTGGACTGAAATATTAATTGAGCGTATCGCTACCATCGCCAGGCAATTACACATACTGACTTCTCCGCATTTTGCTTTGTTTTGCAATACTCGATTATATCTTCCTTGATACTTTGTTTTTGTTTTTTTTTTTTTTGTAAGAAAAGTATTAATGATAGGTACACTCGCGCGGTGATACCTAATTGAGCATTTCGTGCTGCGGATTCCATTGAAACTTTATCTTTACGGAGATATTAAAATCACGGATAATTGCTGCGTAAGAGCGCCCCGACGGCGATAAAACACATGTGTTAAATAATGTAAGATTTAGATTCGCAGTTGCGGACAGAGGCGCTCACTATAGCGATACGCAGTAGGTCCATTATAGCTGATAATTAAATTCATTAAATAAATTGTGGTTTCGTCGATCGAAGCAATTCCATGCTCTTGCATACCCAAATAGTATAGTCGTAAAAAGCTATTTAAAAGCTAATAAGTTATTTAGCTAAAACAATACACATATTCTACATTTGAACCCATTGTTCATGAATGTGCGATATCTAAAGTAACATGGTAAAATTAACAGAAAATACTCCTATGCATCAATTTCATATCATACACATACGAAACACAGTACTCGAACTAACCCTTCCGCTGCACAAAAACACTTCAAGCAACACGTACACAAAGCATCAATCAATAATCTCTATATCTCTTTTTTTTTCTCATCCAATCGGACGCAGCTATTCGCGGGGACAGCCTGTATGTTCAAGTCACACAGCAAGGTTTGTTCCTTCACATTTCTCTTCCTGTACCGTAATAGCCACCAGTGCTGTTCAGTGTGTGTATGTGTGTGCTGTGTGTCTGTATACCCTCTGTGTTTATCCGTACACGTACTCTATAACTTGCGAGTCAACGTATAATCCATCGTCACCGCATCATGTCTATGTTTATCTGTCCTATGTAACTGTACGTGTGTGTGTATATATCCGTATGTAGAAACGGCTGATTTCGCCTCTTTCCACTATACATATACCCTCTCCCCAACTTCTCTCTCTCTCTCAAGAGAGAGAGTCGCGAAAGACGCTTCGCACGCGTCGAGTGTGAAACTCGATACTTGCACACTCCTCGGTGTGTGCATGTGTGTGCAAACTC
Organism: Megastigmus dorsalis; assembly: GCA_900490025.1. Taxonomy (NCBI): domain Eukaryota; kingdom Metazoa; phylum Arthropoda; class Insecta; order Hymenoptera; family Megastigmidae; genus Megastigmus; species Megastigmus dorsalis. Next base: position 194,919 of record UELU01147438.1, read on the forward strand.
GAGAGCCGTCGTCGCGTCTCCTTCTCGAGGACTTTTGGAGTGAGAAGAGGCGAAGCTCGCGCACCCGCTACTGCTTGTGCTGGCTGTTGTTCTATATACACGTCTATATATGGATGACTAAGCCATCGAGCGATTATTCATTTCTGTATTTTCCTAATAGGAGACGCGGAAATGGGCTAAACTCTCAGGTAGATCGGGAAAGCGCGCTTTTGTATGAATGACTCACGCTCCGCTATCGCGGGCGAGTGTGCAGTCATTTTATAGGCATGATTCAATTAAGGCCGCTTATTTCGCGCGCAACTCACTGAATAATGCTTTCGATTTTCTTCGAGCCCCAGTGCTTTTGTATTACGTTTAATCGAAATATTTGCAGTAATTTTTAAATTTTATATATATGTTGTCTTTTGGCTTGTTGTCTTATCTGTGCTTTAAGATGTTATATATTTGTATGAATTACATATGAAGTGACGAATATATATGTACTGTGAAAAAGTGTAACGACAAAATAATATCGTATGATAATGCTTATTTTGCTCACACACGAAATATCCAGCAGTAATTCACATCCTAACGCAGCTCGCATATAATTTTAATGGAATGCCGAACTCATTCAGCCATCAGTGAACAAAATGGAGAGAGAGAGAGAGAGAGAGCGAGTTCTGACGTGACGCGTATATACCGCAATTATTTTCTGAAAATATATTTTTCCACGCCCCAGCGTCGATCCACCTCGGCGTGCAGCTCCTCCTAGAAATTTTCCATCAGCCCTGGAACCCCTTGCCTCGCGCTCTTGTGGCGCTTCTTCTTCCCTCCTCCTCCCTTGCAGTCTTGACTGCGTTCCAAGTTCCCACTGGTGCTTCTCTGCTTCCGTAGCTTCTCCTCTCTCTCACCTCGCGGTAATGCAATTTTCCAGCTTGTCCCAAGCGATTGTCGCGCGCAGAACAAGCGCCGCGCGAGATCTTTCGCGAACGCGCGCGTGACTCCTATTAAGTCGCCTGATGCTGGAACTGCCGCGGCGTTGCTGCGCTGCTGTATTATTCGTTCGGTCGGATGAGATCCCTCCCGGCTATATCTCGTGTTTTGCAGAGTGGGAGACGTGTTTTATTGTGATTATACGGGAGAATCAATGTTTATCTGGCAGTCGTGTCATTAGTTGAGAGTTCTAGGTGGTGGGATGACGTTGTTGAAGCGGGATGAATTGTAGCTGAATCGTTGGCTTAGAGCTGAATTGATTAAGTTCGAAAATTAAGCTTCTTAATAGGTAGAGAATAGATATAGCTGGGTAAAAGTATTATTTTCCAGTATTGGCATGACGTTCGTGTATAAATGAAGAAGAATTAGACTTTTTATTTGCTTTTATTTTGAATTAAACTTTTTTGCCTATTATATTTGCTCTTTTCTGTAACAGGCACAAGTTTATTATTTGTATGTATGTATATACTGTAAGTTTAATAATTAGTAATAACCCGCGTGTTTGTAAACGAGCAAGTGTTCGTTGATCATTGAATATGAAACTACCGACCGCTAAGGGGGATAATATTACCCCAACTCGAAAAGGAAGCTGGTTTCGATATTAATATCTTTATTTAGAGACCAAGTATCTTTTGCACGTACAAGTGCATAAATACACTCTTTTGACTCAGAGTTTTATTACATAGAAGTTAAAAAAAGTGTCAATACAAAGATTATAGAGTCGTGCGCTCTCTCCCAGGCTTTGTATATATGTAGTGCGACTCATACTTGCCACCGTGCGACGCTACAGCGCACATTTCATGTCAGTCATATACATTAAAATTTTTTAATTTCGCCACGATATAAACGTACAAACTAACATAACTACGATTCCGAACATTTCAACATTGATCCTTTGTTTTTAATCATCGGGCAGTATCCGTAACGTCCGTCCATCCTACTTTTTTTACTATTTAAATTTCAAATAAAATTTAACCTTCTAGCACGAGAAAAGACAATTAATTTTTTACCATGCTTTTCATTGGTATCGCGCGAGATTGGCAAAAGAGAGACCGTGCGATCGCCGACAGTGTAAATCGATGCCTCACCGCGACGCCTTTTTCCTCCGCATTACACTTTTTACGAGCCAGCCAGTAGCGCGCCGCCACTCTTGCGCATTGCCTCGACTGTTATACTCGCGCGGTATGCGATCCGCGTGTATTCTCGCTGTGCAGCGCCACCGCCGTGCGCGATTCTCTTACTCTCTCGCTGAGTGGAGATTACGCTCGGCCCTTTGTCACACTTGACGTCATGCAGCGAGCTGGCCAGGTTTCTTTTTCTTTTCCGGAAGCTCCGCCGCGTGCACTTTTTATTGGCCCGACGTTTAATCTCGGGAATTGTTCCCATAGATCCGCGGTGCACCGACGCGCCAATCCCGCATCTCGCGCCTTCAGCGTGGAGAAACATTCGTTTTCACGATCCTGTTTTTGCGTCCCGCTTAAGGTGTTTCATAAAATGGAGGTTAAATTCTTATGCTGCTGTCTCGACGGAAATGATTTTTACGGCGCCGCCCTGAAGAATTTAATTTCGCTAAGTTTGATTATATTCCGAGTTGGAAAAGCACGTCATCTCGGGGATATTGTAAAAGATATAGATTTTCATTGAAGCTTGAGAATATTGATTAAAAATATATAATTTACACTCCTGTCTTCTAACGTAAACAATAACTTTTTAAAACAGTCATTAAAGATAAATAATTCGAATACCCGTTCAGCCCTCAAAACCGCAACGATTCCATCAGAAAGCCCAAGAAATCTAATTTATTAACGCCCGCGCATGTCGTGCAGTCTAAAAATACAAGTCCATTACGCAAGTACACGTGAAATGTATATCTCGCTCCTACGCGCTTAGGCATTCACGTAATCCTATACCGTGAAAGGATATAAAAAAAAAACTCATTATCTCCATTGTTTCGCGCCAAAGAAATCTCGCGCTCGGTCATATCTATACAGGCACAACTCGCCATAAACACAGCTCGTTAATAACTAGCTCGATAGTCCTGCGCGTCTATTAATTAATCGCCGTCGTCTCGCGTCGTTAAAAAGAAATAAACGAGCTCGGAAAAGGAGGTCACGTAGTAGTGCAACGTCTCGATTTCGATTTCTGGCGCGCGGGTAAAGTGTAGCGGCGCGAATGCTAATTGGCGCCCAGTGTGTGTGTATATATACGCGTATTGGGCGTCGACACGAGTCGACGCTCTCGTAATTGGACGCCACTCGACGGGCCGACGCGCTATATTGCGTTAACGCGTTACTGCGCACGTGTGGTTTCGGCTATTTCCGCGTCTCTCTCGTGCTTCACTGTGCGATGTGTCCTGTCTGAGTGCCTGTATGCGTTTGGGGGAACTGCGTGTGCTAGTGAATCGGAGGATCGTCTATTATGGAAATGCGGGGGATGGGATGAATATCGCGAAAAAATAATTGTACTTTTCGATGGCATGTTTGTGTACTACTGTTTAATTGCACGGGTATAGTAAATTGTGCACTGTAATTTTGCTGTATAGTGCAGAGATAATTCAGATCACCGTTTAAATATGAATACTTTATTTAGATTGGATCAGATTTTTTATTAATAAATCTTTGTATTAGTTCTTATAAATTATAGATTTCTAACTTTCTCTTTTTACACTCTATTAAAATAATGTACATCTTTATATTAAATAAAAATAATATCCATAATTATTTGAATTGAAAATTTATTCATATTGAAATCAAGACAAATATACGTTTTTGGCGCTATCAAACGAATCAAATTTACATTCTCGATGCTACATACGCAAAAAAAAGCAGCCTTAAAAAACATAAATCTTCCGACTTGGCCGAAGTGCTCAAACTTTTTCATCCGTTTTATTGAATACGCACCATGCATTTTAATAAAGCTACAACATTTCGAGCCGTTGCAGCCCCCCTTTTTTGCGCGCGCGTGGCAGAGGAAATGTCGGGTGGCTCGGATAATATAGTATATGGGGTTTGGCTATATAGGCGTTCTCGAATTTATCGTCGGCCAGGCAGTTCGCTGCCTATATACGCGTGTTTCGCCGACCGCACGATGAATCGCGAATTCACTCTCGTTAATTGGCAGGTACAGGGAGAGAAAGAGAGAGAGAGAGAGAGAGAGAGAGAGAGAGAGAGAGAGAGAGAGAGTTGGCGCGGTTCGTATCGAGAGACGAGCTTTTCGAGAGTCAAGGTCGACGGCCGATGACGCGTTTTCTACTCTGTATATATATACCTGAACGCCCCTTAACGACGTGTCTCTATTAATTTGGCGCGCGATATGCTATGTATACGCGCAAGTGTACATACAAGGTCTATATTTTTCTCGACGAGCTGCGTGGGTGTCTTAATGTAACGTGTGTTGGGAAAAGTTCCTGGATTAAAATTGCATATCGTGCGCAGGGGATGTAAAAATACACTTTGGAGGAATTTCATTGGTGCGTAACTGTTTCAAAGATGTACAATTATTTAGGCGTTCACTATAATTAAGAAATAATGTCGCTACGAGAATACTTTATTGCGTGTTGTACACTTTCATACTTTGTTTAATTAACTTTTACCATTGAATACTTGTAGCACGCTGATGTTTCAAATTATGTCAGTATTTTATATAATCTAGTATTTAATAGAAAAGAACAAACTGTAAATTGTATAATATTTGCAAGTATAGGGCTTATGAACTAATTTTTAAAAATATAAAGGTGCACGTTTTCGATGCTATATTTTTCAATTATCCGCATCACGGAATTCCATGAAAATAGATTTTATTCTTCACGCTAATTCTATATGGTTTAAAAAAGGCGAGACAAAAGTTTTAGAATCGTTATAGCGAGTCACAAGGGGGAGTTTTACGGGAATAAGTACTGTACGCGGGAGAGTGAGAGTGAACAAAAAGGCTGAAAAAGGGCACATAGGCGCGTATATATGCGGGGTCGGGGAGGAGTCGATCCGAGACTGCGAGTGAGCCACCGTTCATTCAGCCTGTCTTTTATTCCACCGACAAACGAGCTCTAATTAGTGACGTCAGCTCGGCGACAGGTCAATCTACGATATTTTCAGATAAACTTGGGACAGAAAGAGAGAGAGAGAGAGAAAGAGTGAGAGAGAGAGAGAGAGAGAGAGAGAGAGAGAGAGAGTAAGAGAGTCGACACTCAGTGTGCGAGTGGGACTCGGCCTCGGCGTACACAGTATTTCGCTCGTAATGGAATTTTTCTCGTTTCCTATACGGCAGAGCGCGGCTTATTTCACGTTTAACCCCGGCAAATCAGTTTTCACCAAGGCAGAAACGAACATTCGCTGTGTCGTCTAGTTACGCGTCCGTCTGTGGGGTGGCAAAAGAGGCTGTGCGTTTTTGTGGCTTGTGTGTGCTTGACGTGCGCGTATACCGAGTGCATTGACCGTTTTGACATCTTTGCCGCCGCTCTGCGCAAACTTGCGCGTCTTGGCCATGGATGTGGTGCGAGGCTACGTGAGTGCTTTTGCTTTGCTCGTCTTTTTTATTAGTTGCGTTCGCAGTTTTAATGTGCAGTATTTTTTTTAATGTTGTTTTGGAGTTTTTGAGCAAAATGCGCAAGAATAACATTTTTGTCGAGGAATGGTTGTGTTTTCAAGTATTGTCGATGAAAAATGTCCCAGGAATGTAGGTTTCATTAATCTCATTTGATGTTTTTTATTTGAACTGTGAATTGTACTTTGGCATGAACTTACGAAAAGATACCACACCCACTCGGGTCAAATCAACCGTTCAAAATTGATTTTTCTGACTTAGATGTTCAGTGGATCGTATTCTGCAGCAGGACAGTTAAATTATTTATTATATTCTGCAGTACAAAGTTGTAAATTGCACTAAATAAGATTTTTGGTGTACTAATATCATTTCTGATTTTTTTGTTCGCAGTGAACAAAATGATATACAATATTGTAAGTACACGTGTAACGTATATAAGAGTAATCGGGAAAACCAACTTTGTATCTAAAAAGGAAATTTTAGATTTAGTCCTTTTAGATTGCTCTAACAATAAAAAATAGTTGTAATTCAGTCCAAACGAGTTTCTTATCGCGAATCGACTGTATAGCACTGATAAGTACTTTATAGTGTACAATCAATATATAGGACTTTCTCAAGTTCAACCATTGGTACTTTATGTCCTTTCCATTATCCTTTACGATAACACTAGCTAAATTACGACTAAAACCGATACGCAGACGGATACCGTGCAGTTAAGTGACTTAGCAGATTGTTTAGCACAGGATTTCTCCATGACATTACACATGTTATATCGATGTAAATAAAAATAATTACAATTTTATTGATTGTTAAACTCAATGTAAGATTAACGTACTATAAAAATAACTTTCACAGTGTCAGAATCTGTGTGTAATTCGACAGTATGAATTTTAATAAGTCATTGCTTTATTTACAAAAAAAAAAAAAATTTTACCGAATGACTTGCAATCGCTAAATGCTTAAAGTTCGTACAGTTTTTAATTGTTTTGTAAACGTACACATACAATTTTTCTAAAAAAACGATACTCTTGACTGCAACGTCACGTGGCCATCCTAACGCATGCCTTGCACGCCCCAAACTCACATCCACAACGTACTAAGCAATTGGCACGTGTCTTCGTCTACATGTTTCAACAAAAAAAAAAAAAAAAAAAAGAAACGGCACAATTTATAAGAGACAATCTAATTTGCTTGCAGCTGGGTGACGCGATGTTCGTGGAGTTGCCGCGGGTGCGCCTAGACGGCGGTGCTCGAGCCTTTCGCCAACACTGGGGCTACGAGACGTCGCGGTCCCTTGCCCCACCGCCGCCTCTCATCGAGGAGGACGAGGGAGGAATCGAGCCGGAGACCGTCAGCCTGCGCGAGGCCAACACCGCTTCTCCAATAGGTGAGTTTTCGTTGCGATACTCGTGCGTCTGTTTTTTGTTTTCCGTTGGAGATCTGTCGTTTTTTCATACTTGGTGGATCCGTGAAAATCAAATATTGGAGAGCCGACGATTGGCTTTTCCACTGCTGCGGTAGAAATTTTGTTGTACTCGTATATTTTGGGCGCGACCAATAAAGAGAATTTTTGGATGAAATCTATTTTGTTTGTCGAAATGCGGATTCTGTTGTTTGCACAAAAAGGGAGTACGCTGAAGCGGTGGAGAGTCATAGTATACAGTTACCTATGTATTTGCCGAACGAGTTAAATGGTTTAGTAATTACTTGGCTGCTGTTGATTTTATTTGATTTTTATTCATTCTTTTCGAGCACTTTTTTAACTTTACAGTTTTGTTTGCTGCTTGTGTGCAGGTTCGTTGTGTATTTTATTATACAAAGATTTATCTTATAAATATTGTAAAGCTCAACTACCGCGCGTTAATCTTTGTTTTATTAGCTTTACAATTGTATTTTATTCGGAACTTGAATTATTTTAAATCTAGAATTGGCAAAGCATTTTCTTATAAAAATTATAGATATAATAAGATATATTTAAAAAATTAAATTGCATACTTGAAATGTAGAACACATATTTTACTAGCAATAAATTTCTACCAAAGACAGAGCCAAATTATAACATTACCAGTAGCCAAATTATTCCTCTATACACAAGAACTATAATATTACTATAAGTATTTTAATGCAAAATTAATTACTAAATTAATCTATAAAAATTATTTTGTAAATTGGCTACTGTTACATTTACCTCTGTAACAATTATGTATAAGGCATACAGCATTCGTAATAATTGTATATAACAACCTAACAATCACAGTTACTGTTTTTTTTTCTTTTTTTTTCTAATATTATGTATATTTCGTCACTCGAGCACTCAATGTTGCATCAAAAAGCAACCATTTCTATAAATAAGTCTTAAAATGTGAAATGCTCCCTACTAAAACCAAAGCACTCGCTAAAATTAAGCACAGAAGGCTTTACAATGAGGAGCTACTAGCGTCGGCTTTGGCTTCGTGTTTTCAAAGCTTTCCGGTCAATTTGGCACAGCCGAAACAATGATACGAAGGTTGTACAATTATGTTTTGTTTTCCCCTGTAGCTGAGTCCGAAGTCGAGATAGACCTCAACAATACACGGTGTCGTGTTAATGAGCTCCCATTATTTCTATTGAGTCGATTGTGCGAAATGCCGCGAAATACGAGAAGCGAAAAGCAACCAGCGAACAATACCGGTAGCTATACAATACCCCTAAAATATTATCATTAATAAGCTCTGAAACTCCAAAAATCGCTGAGTTAATTTAGCACGAAGTAGATATTAAAAAATAACAAGTACAAACTTTTTTTATAATTTTAATTTAATGTATAATTTAAATGTGCATCTATATAATTTCCTATACCTATTTCATAGTTTTCTACCTAACCGACTGTAGAAAATTGAATACATATGAAATCTGATGAGGTACTCTACCTTACCGATTTATGATCAATGATACCTTACTAGCGCTCCATCTGTACTTTTGCAATTCATATACAGGTGGCGCCTCAAGTTCCAAGTTATAAATATTATCGACAAAAAATGAGCCAATAAATTAACTATCTAACCTAATATGGGCCATGTTACATGGCCCATGTATAATAACAGCAGCATCTGAAATGTAATAAAAATTTAGTGATACATTTTTCTAATAAATAATATCAATAATTCACATGTTATTTATTAAATAGGAAAATAATTGTAGGATTTAATAAGTATGAAACGGTTGTTTATTTTACTAAAGTACGAACGATATAATTGAAAACGGCAATTTTTTATTTCTGCTGCATGATGATAATTTTGTCATGATTCCATTCAGCTTTGAGTATTTAATTTTTCATCGTTAAGCAAAAAAATAGTAAGGAATTGAGAACGAGCCAGCGTTTGGAATCATAAAAGAATTTTTCTCCGTCATCAGTCATCACGACCGAAATTATGTGTTACGACATCGCCCTAATCCAATTTCGTCCCGTGAGGCGACGGGACCCCCTGGTATCTCCAAATGCACATCAACATATATAATTCATACTTTTCATTAAAAAATTTTTCGTTATTCTAATTTATCTCTAACTTTTATGACAATATTTTAGTTTTTTAACCATGCGAGAGCAATTCTGATAAATTTACATTTGGCATACTCGAAGCTTTTTGAAAACAATATTTTATTATGCAACGTTATTCTTTATATTTGGAAATAAATTACATTTATGTCATCGGGAATATTTTCTAATCTTAAACATTCCGAACATCGCTACAATGTACATTATAAATCTAAATCTAAATTTAACTGAAAACTCTCCGTTTGAATGGCCCAGAAATCAGTATTTTCGTCATCCCATGTCAACAATTCCCCCCACCCCATAACATCTCCGCAATCTCCCTAGACTGCAAGATTTCCGCTGCAGCGCATACAAAGTGTCGAATCTCGCCCACGAGCTCAATATCGCATCGGAAAGCGTGAACAACAACTGCACGAGAGTCGCATATCCACGTATGCACATTACATGTATATATACATGCATAATGTAGCTCCACGCGTTGTTGCGCTCGTCTGCATTGCGCCCATTCAAGCGTATATTTATTATACGGCGGAGCTAACGCGAATGGAACGCACTGCGGCGGACGCGGGATGCACTTTGTCCAACGATAAAAACGGTAGCGTGAATAAGTGTTTGTTTATTTTATTCCTAGATCGTTGGCTTTTTCTCATTGAGATTCGATACGTTTATTCGGACAGATTTTTATTAAATTTACATTAATTCATTATTTCTGATACTTATTTATTATTCAAGTTTTCATAGCGAGTCACCCTAGCTATCGAAATTTTAATTTAAAAGATGCAATTTTTTCCAACGTATTTTCGTTACAAATTAGCTTAGAAGGATTTTTGTGTTTTTAAAATGTAAAATTGCCTCAAATGTTCGAAAACATTTATACTCGAGAAGGGCGTATATGAAAGAATCATTTAAAAACGTTAAAAAAGTATTTACTTAAATGTAAATTCATTCATTAAACACACTAAATTCCAGTAAAATGGTTTCAGAGAAAAATATTTTCTTAATAACATTTACGCTAAATAACAAGGACAAAAACATAGATTAACACATGGCCGCCATAACTCGAGATGATAAATACCAAAGCGAATTTCATTTCACACATTTAAAATGCGCGTTAAGTGATACGTACGGTGTTAAAGACCAGTGACTGCATGCAGTTCTATGTCGCACAAGTCTATATCGGATTTTTAGATTCAGACGTATGACACGGATACTCCAGACGCGCTTTGAATTTGCGCTGACTACTACTTCCTCTTGTCATCTGCGATCTTCTCTTTTTCCATCTCCTAGCTATTCGGTTGCATGATTATTGGACTGCCATAGTTGGTTTGAAAGCCCACGGAATGTACATGTGCAACATAGCAAATTACAATCCGTTGTCACAGAGTCGACATTTATTCTGACACACTTTTATATTTCCTGTTAAGTCTTTTTATTGATTTTATTGATGTTGGGCATTTATTTTTACTAAAATTCTCAACACAACGAAGTTAGTGTAGAATTGCATCTTTTAGTTCTTTGATGATTATCCATTAATTTCATATGACGCATACTCGATATGATAATCGTCATTTACATTTGGTACTTAAACATTTTGAACCTAACTTTTTTCCTTAGAGGAAATGCTCTCAGTTAGTCATACAGTTACACATTTCAATGGATACCTGGCTCGAAATATTTAAGACAGAAATTAAAAAATAGCGTATTTCCACTCTTGCCAAAATGTACGTAGATTACACAATCAAGCAATTAGTTTTAACCATTGTAAAGCATGAAAGCAAAAAACTTTATCAAAAAAGAGGTGTCGCATCACGAAAAAAAAGTCAAAAGAAAATTAGCCAGTAATTTTGGTGTAAAAATCACGGTGCACTTCCGCGAAGCGTGGGTGTGATTGAACAGCACTCTATCATAAAAGCCTTTTCTCTCTCTCTCTCTCTTTCTCTCTGCCTGCCTCCCTCTCTCGGTTATATTCCTCTTTCTCCGTTCCTCTTTGGCTGCGGCGGCGTCGGGCCATTGTTTTCAGCGCCGGATGTGTCGTCGCCGGAAGAGCGATCATCATCAGGGACCGATATGAAGCGCGCGCGTATATAGCCTCGCGTTTTCTCGCATTGAACTTGGGTGTGCCCGAATCGCCGATGCGAATCTGTCATCGCGTATGTATGCCTGTGTGTGTATATGTCGATGCACTTTTGATAAATCGAAATGCAGTGCGTTGACTATCGCTTGATATATACTTCGTCTTTGCGTGATTTTGGTGTATTACATCGATCTGTCGCGTGATCGATAACGAATGACAGGTTTGGCAATTTGAGATTCTTTGGGTTGGTTGCACGAGGTAGTAGAGTTTTCTTGGCGAGTCTAATAGTTAATGGATGAGAATTTGATATCTAGATTCAATTACAGAATTAAACTATTTTATACCTTTTGATATGCTTATAACAAGGAAAACTATACAATTTTAAATCACATCGTTATTTAAAGGATATTTATTGATGCGATCAAGAATAAAATTGTACGGATAGTAAGAATAATTATTACCTATAATTTCTACTTTGAAATTCTTTATTGATCGCTCACTCTTGTTACAATTAATTATGATGATGTGTTGTTTAAAATGCTACGCATGACATTCTCTAATTACATATAATTTAATGTTCAACTTTCCGAGCTACGCTGCACATAATAATTCCAGTGAATATATACTCTATAAATTGAGAATGAAACAATGGATCTGTGTCAACAAGACTTAAATAGACTTGTAAAAAAACTGATAGGTCTTTTTCAAAGAATTCAGTTCCATAGTTACATTTCATACATTGACTTTCTTCCAGGTATAACGCAAAAACTCCTTTGACCAAAAATATGGCTACTTCCGCACTCAATTAAACCGGGAGCGTGTCGCCTTAATAACCAATATAACACTGCATAAAGCTCGTCTCGCTTAGAGGATACAAGCGCCGCACACCTGAAGCACCTTTTCGCACACAAACTCACACAGATACGTGATTAAGTGTCTCTGCTGTAGTAGGCGAAAATTGCGTGAGTGGCATGGGCGCGCGTGAGTGCGGCCGCGAAAGGGTCCGGCGTATATATACGACACACGATGCGCTCGAGCTTTGACGGAGAAATTACAAAGAAAGCGAACCTCGTGTGCTGTATGCGGCTGCACACAGCGGGAAATGGATGAGGAGGTACGCTCGAGCTTAAGCGAGCGTATACATACCGGAGCTGTGTGGTCGTGCCCCTGCGAAGGTGTGTTGCCCGTTTAACTCGCCTCGAGTCTCTTACTCACGACTCTCAAGGCTTATTTAACGTCGGCCTGAGCTGCGGATACGAAGATTTTTTTTTGCTGGCTGATGCTTCTGATTTGTTTTGAATTCGCGAATGCGTCATATTGTCAATTGGGTATCCTCTCGTTTTGATTTCTGTTCAAGAGATGCTTTTGATGCTGGAATTCTTGACTTACTTTGATTTTACAAACTCGATCATCGTTAGTTTTTCATATGCTTTTTATAATATGCATAGGGAAAAAAGTGTTATTCCTATTTCTGTACCTTTCCCGTTTAACCAAGAGAACCTTGAACTTATTTCTGAGTTGCAACGCATGAAAGATTATTTATTCTCATAATAATGCGCTCTCGTTTATTCAAGCTTGCGATTTTTTCTATAATTTTTTATAAAGACATGAAAATAGGAACTATTAACCTATGCTGTCACATTGTTTTTTATATCCATCTACAAAATAGTTCTAATCCTTGGTGAATGTAGAAGTATGCAAGCCTGAAGGAAAGTTACATTTTTATTGCGATTATATGCCATTGTATTGTTATTTCAATTCGTGCTAGTGGTGAATGTAAAATGCATAATTTTCTAATTGTGTTTCGAATACTTTATTCAGCGAGGAGCGAATTAAAATCTAACGCAATCGGCTGCCGGTTTAATTTGTTGTTTTCCATCGATTGTATAACAAGTCACGCAAGTGTGTTAGTCTCGCAATGCCATATACCTTCCTAGCCTATGCGATCATTTTCTATTTTTACTCCACAATAAAATCGTATAACGATAAGATGTACTACTAATTTTGACACTATCGGTAAATGTAATAATCATTATCAAGCCAATGTCTGTTGAACGCTCGAATATTTTTCGATAAGCTCTATTTCGTATGTGAAATTTCGTGCTTGAGTAACTTATTTGCTAGACGCCGATCAATCATAGAGGCGATATCATATCTAAGAAAAGGCTATTATAACGATTTGCGTACTTTCAATTTTAATAAAAACGCGCTCTCTCGCATGAAGCGCTGAAATGGAAAATAATTAAGATGCGTAATCATCTGAGAAACCGCAATGGGAAGCTATCTAAAACGTATCTTGCAGTGAAATCTTTGCTATATTCTAAGACCTGACAAAATACTCGGTAAGTCATTTTTATTAAAAAAATTTCACAACCTTTCATGGAAAAGAAATTACGTTCGCTCTTTGCGCGTGTAAATATATTCTCTCAGGCCAGCGAGTACACAATTGTCGTGTTTAACCACTTCACGTAATTGGGTTGCTAATAACAGAAAAGTTAATCGTCACTCGTTTTAAGTGGATGATGTCCAATGCAAATTGATAAAAAGCAAAATACATTCCTCGCGCAAATAGAATTGCATTATTTAGGAAGTAATTACTTCGAGTAGACGGTGTGAATACCCAAAAACCGTTAGAGTGAAGAACATTTTTATATAACTTATATGAAATCAACCGTGTAGCCGACGAGTGTGCAAAACTAGCAACCCAAATCCAACGATTAATCTTATCAATGCAACCGGACCACATCCTCCGCGAACCGAACCCAACCCTCCAAGTATACAATCTCTTAAAACTCTTATATTATATACATAAAGTTTAATGCGATCCAAAGGTCTCACATCGCAAGCCTCCCCACCATAACACAATTCCACCGCTACCATTCAGCACTCGCACTCGAATCGTTCGCTTCCTCAACCAACCGTCATCATCATCATCATCATCATCATCATCATTTTCCTCCTTCTCCACGTCCACGTGGAGAGGTGCGCGCAACATTCCCTCGCTCTCTGCGCGGTCTCTCACATACATTAGAGCACACGCGAGTGTCTGGCGTTCGCGCGGGTTCTGCCGATATGCGTATATATACGCATCCCTACTCTCCTTGGGTATACCGGAGTCAAAATCATCGCGAGTGGCAGCGCAGCGCAGTATATACATCACTGTACAGAGTTCGAGACGCTGTTTAAGAGGAAACACACACACACAGAGAGAGAGAGAGAGAGAGAGAGAAAGGGAGAGAGATAGACAGAGACGGATCCGCGCCTCATCGAGGGTATTCACCACAGTCACATGCGATGTGTACGTGAACGTATAGAGACCGGACGGACGTAGATAGATATACACAACACGGCCACATGGGTTTTGTTGCTCCTTCTCTGTCTCGTTCTTTCGACACACAGAGTGAGAGAGAGAGAGAGAGAGAATCGTCACGCCCAGAGAGCCCGCGTATATACCGTACGCGCGAGCGCGACTCTTCTGCTTTACAACGTGGCTGTAGTGGTGGTGGTCGTCGTCGAGCCTCTTTAATCGCGTCCGGCGTGACTCGGCGAGGGAGTAGCAGTCGCTGCGGCATCGTCAGCGCCAACACGGGGAGCGAATTCTTTTATTTCATAAAGGCGATACGGCTCTCCTCTGCACAGTCTCTAATTTGCCCTGCCCAGGAGTGGCTGCAGTGGCCTCTTTTTTCAATATAACAGTGGGCATGTAGACGCGCGCGTCACCGCCTCAAGTGCTTAGTTGACGATACAGCTTCGCGAGCTCTTATGGGGGTATAACCAGTTTGTTCGTGCCTTTTGTGTTTGATTATTGTGTTCGTGCGACGACTTGGATGCGCCGAAGAGTCGACAGTAGCTGACCGATGATCTGTCTGAACTGGTGAACTTGCGGTTGTGCTGAAAAAATGGAGTGTCGATTGGTGCAGTGAATCTTAGGATTGGGGAAACGCGATTTTCACCAGTTTATTTACATTGAGTGTACAAAAAGTCAGTGGCTCAAGTTTTGGTTGTGCTGATTCGTGGTTCGGTTTGTTTGGCTTCGATCAAGGTCAAGAAACGATTTGTTTTGTACAATGCGTTGCGAGATCGTCCCACTTCAATTAATTAATGACGCCCGTAATCTGTGCATTGTCATTAAATCGGCAGTGCTGTCAGCAACAAAAGCCGAAGACACTTTGTAGAGAGCGATTGCCGCAGGCTTTCTAGGAAATTATTTTACATGCAACTTTCGATATCTGTACTTATCCATTAGATATTTGTACTTTTAGTTGAATATCGGTATAGCTCAAAGCTATCTACACGCGATGACGTATTTCATTGCTTCTGCTGAATCTATAACAAAAACTTTCGAGTGACGATGCAATAACACGCATCGATTTAAAATAAACATTAGAGATACCAAAAGTTCAAAACGGCATTATGCAAAGCCAGCTGAAGAAGTACAAGCGATCTGGGTCATCATCGGTACCGCATTGAATCACGATAATATTGTGCAAGTCCCGCTATTCGTATCACCCAAGAGCAAAAATCAACTTGTAATTAAAAAGAAACAAGCACGATTTCAATTGCATTCCATTTAGACGTCGATCCGAAGTATTCAATTTGCGCAATAGGTAGTATACCGAGGAGCGCGCGTTCATCTATTACGAGGACTGTCGGGTATTCAAGTGAAAATCTTGCGCGCGCACCAGCTGGAGAGAAAGAAGCGCGCAAACAATTAGACTAACAAAAGGTAGGGGGAAGAAAAAGTGAAAATTGAATAGCAGATGGACGATCGAGGCTATACGCTGGATAAACAGGATTAACGCGATCGAGTGCGTATACGAGAGCGCGCGAACGCAAGAGAGAGAGAGAGAGAGTTTAATAATAGAGTGTAATTGAGGTTATGTCGCACGCTTGCCTCGGGTCTCTTATACGCGAAGGTGACGAGGTGGTGCAAAGTAGAGACGACGCCCTCGCCTTCACGGGCAATTAGCGTTGGATTACGCACGGCTGATTAATAAGTTGGCGAGTGTGAGGTAATAGACTGCCAGGATGAGCCACAAGAAAGTATGGAACTCGATTATGCGGCGCAGGAAGAAGAATCGGCTGGATCTAGATGCCGAGAGTGGCGACAGTTCTGGGAGCGTCTGTAAGTTCACCTTTTTTGTCCGCTATACACAGTTGAAAGTGTAAATCATTTGCTGATCGCAGAGCTTTTTTTTCTTTTCGCTATTTATCGCAAGCTTGCGTTCCGCGCTCCATTGCTAAAGATGAAATTCAACGATTTGGCTGCAGTGTAGACTGAGTCAGCCAAGTTTGCTGACTTCGCAGTCGACTCTTTGAAATCGTTATCTGCTATATTGTTTGTATACAGACTGAGAATTGCTGCTGTGCTATCCGAGTAAGTTTATCAATGAATTCGAGCGTTATCGGAACAGCGGTACAAACATTTAATGTTTAAAAGGTTGATATGCTTGGATTATCAGGAGTCGACGTTTTGAATAACTTACTGTCGTTTGCTGCAATATGCGGATTTTTCACGCCAGCATATGATCGCTTACCTTTTTATAACCGATGCGTCTCATATTGGCTTTGAATCTATCTAATGTTTTATTCAGCTTGCTCACTCTCAGATTTTCATTGCGTTTTACCTTTCCATTGTCAATCCGCTCGCTCGTGTACAGCTATTTCCTCCTGTTCCTCCAGTTGCAGGCTGATTCATAGGAACTGCGGGTTCTTTCGTACACGACCCATGACTAATCGCAATGAAAAAAAAAAAAAAAACGTAAAGCACGTTAACTTCCTTTCGTTGAATTCTAATATAACAATTACTACTCTTTGGTGTTTCATTAATTCTGACTTTTATAACACGACAAACAAGCGCTGTATCGGCAATCAGAAAAAAATAAGTATATTGATTAATTCATTTATATTGGAACTTGCTCAAACGTTAAAGTTTATGTTTTTAATAGTTGTTATCACACATGTTATTTTAGGAAATGAACTCAGAATATATTTTTCCCAAAATAAATTATTAACTAGTGATTTCGTTACAAATCACTCTTATCTATGTATACTTTTAATAAGTGTAGATAACTGGAATAGATTCCATGCGTCATAAAGTATTTATTTTTAAATTTATCCGCACAATTGATTTAAATTTAAATTAATTTTTAAATGCTATTTAATAATGGCGAGATACGTAAAACTCGCTGTGGAATATTTGTGAAGAAATGCCAAAAAATTAATACTGATATCTAATCGTTGCGAGATATAGGGAATGAGTCGCTTTTAATTGATTATGTAAGCTAACGCGCGTTGATCGATAGAAAGTACGTTACAAAGTTGAAAAACGCATGCCTACTTCGGGATTGAGTTTCTGCGTAACAATTATTTCATTATGTAGTAAGAAACAGCTGATTTATTTTTCATTGCGGTTTCGTGTGGCTTTTCTTCTTGCCAAATCTACGTTAAAATTTGTGCCGTAATAATAAGCCTATTATAAACACTATTTTTCAGCTATAAAATTAGAATTGCGCTTACAATTACATAAAGAAAAATTAGATTAATAATGGTATTGTGCAACTGCATGAAAATATTCCGGTACGTATTAATTAACGGGCATAGTTTGATATCTGCTAAATAAAAATACTCTAAGTAACAACAAAAATACTCTACACTTATACTGGGAAATTTCAAAAGTTCAGATCTATTAATTAACGAATAGCACTTACATTGAAAATTACTTAAGATACTTTCTTGAAAGGAATGCGGTTTTTGTGAACTTAAGTTTTAAGAGAAATTTTCTAATTAACCTATTTTTAACGTACAAAATAAAATAAAATAAATAATAACGAATAATTATTACTTCGAGGAAATTTAACTTAATGAAGAATATGACGATTTATTTTTAATAAACACTTTACAAATATTCGATATTCAATCTAAATATTTTTAATTAGCTACTTTACAGGTTGCAAAAGCTATATTACAATGAATTGCTAATTAAGTTTTACACATCTGGTATAGGATTCCTATATTTTCTGAATTTAAATTTATTAAATATAAATTTACTTACGCGATATGAATGTAAAAGATTATCAGAAAATTAAAACAAAAACTACTGAATTCAATACAACAATTTGAAATTAATTTTTTATATAAATCATCGTCTGAAATCTATAATATCCCTATCAAAGCCTTTTACATTCACAAATTTTACATTAATATATAAATAATCAAATATTCATGCATAACATAATACACAGTTTAAATTTTAATGCTCAACAATATCTCGGCTCCTAAACTACGTTTAACCGCACTAACGCCCAGAAAATGATTCACCGTCAGATCTAAAAGTCGTTTTATACGCAAGACGCAACTTTTATTTAACAGCTCACCTCAAAGTTTACACGCACTCGCATCGAAACCGCATCTCTTGCGGATAACCGAGAAAAAGAATTCACCCCCGGTATATTATAGCCTGCCAATTTGGCGCTCGCACAAGCAGCGCCCGAATAATCTATAAAATCTGCATAACGCATCTCCCGCACATACACACACACGCACTATGCGAGAGATGGAGGCACATCGTAAATTTCGTACATCTAAAATTTACGGGCAGCGCCGTAAAGAAAAGAGAGAGAGAGAGAGAGAGAAGAAGCAGCGCCGCGGAATTTAATTTTATCCATTCAATTTGAATGACGAGCCATCGCGCGGCTCTTCCACTCGCGCCCTGTAATCATTCCCGACGAGCGCCACTGCCACGGGAATATGTATATACACACACAGAGGTGCACACGTAGACACGCGGCTGCACGCAGTTTTCATCAATTCCAGCAAAACGCTCTGCGGTAATTCAAGGTTAACGCTTCGCCCGCCAGACTCTTCTCTACTCTATCCGTCTCTCTCTCTCTCTCTCTCTCCCACGAAGAGAGCGAGCTTTCATTCCGATTCAATATCATTTGATTAGTCCCGGATGGATGCATTCGTTTGGCTGCGCGAATGCCGCTGCCGCGCGCGTGAATTTGAATTTTCATTGAGAATGCGCCGCGGTAAGATTTGCCAGGCAGCGATGAGTGCCACTCGGATCGTACTATGCTGGAATTGCAGTTCGCCTCGGCCTCTCTATTTCTTCCCTCATTTATATCGTGACGTGATGTAGTTTCGCTCGATACTCCCAAGACTGTACATTTCTATTTTTAGGATGAAAGTAATATTACATTTGCCTTTTTTTGTAGAAGAATTCATTTAAATCTTGTGATGCAAGTGCTATTATATTTATATGAATATCGGTTAAAAGAAAAGGTTTATTGTTTTGACGATTGAGCGCTATTCATGAACTTTACAGTGTTTAAGTTAGCGTGAAATTGGGTATTGTAAAGAAATGAAAAATAGGGTATTATACGAGGATGACATTTCGAAATCGCGGTAGCTACCCACTTTTGAAAGAGAGGTTAAAACTAAGCGTACTATTAAAGTAACGTGTTTACTATTTCAACATTGCAATGTATCAGCTTGAGGAACATAAACAGTTGAATATGAATAATGTCTAATTTATACTTTATTTAATTTTTTTATCTTTCGTATAGATTGTATATTATTTATTTACGATACGGAAGTTCTTTATAAAAAAAAATTAAACAAGTTCAAGAAAAATATCGAGCTAATGCTGAGAGAGTTTTAATTGTAACAAAATTTAACACAAACATAAAACTGTAAACATGAATATATACAAGCTCGATTGTCTAAACTATAGCAAGCTATTTATTTAATCCTTTCCTCGGTGTTTCCTCTTGTGTATAATAATATAATTCTACAGTTTTAATAAAGTCAAGAAAATTGGATTCGAAAACAAAAATCTACGTAGACAGACGAAGTATTTTTATTTTTAATTAAAATTTTTGTGTGTCCTCAAGTATAACTCGATAATGAAATTGTGCGACGAACTGCGACAATCCGGAAGTCAAGCTTAACAACAGCCGGAAAGAGATTTTTTCCCCTAACATTGTACTTCTTTTTTAATACCATTGTCAATATTTTAAAGTCGTTTAAAATTTTTATTTTTTCATGTGAGGAATACAAATAATGTTGCAATAAAGTTAGGAAATACCTTGTATAAAAAATCAAATAAAAGCATTGGCAATAAAGTAATACATTTATAGATGTTTCCTTCTTGATATAAATAGCTTTACAGTAATATTAAAGTATAATGAGGTATTTATAAAAAATAACATAATTTATATTTTTAAATATTTTATAGTAATTGATTCATATTAAATATGTCTAAAATAATATAAAAATGATTCCATAAAACAATACAAAAATTCATCGATGCAATAAAACTATTTTACTGTAAAACGAGGCAATGTTCTTTGATTTTTGATCGAGTCCAATTTTAATAGTCGGAACTTTAAAAGTGCAATCAGACTTGTATTGGAGAAGAATGATTACTTGTACCACTGTGCTGCTACTGCCATCTAGTTATAACCTTGAAAAGCCCAGACTTGCAACTTCTTACCTACAGCTGATTGTTTCTTATAAATTTACTAAATTTTCTATCGAAGCTTTTACTAAATGTTTAAAAATCTTTAATGATCTATTGGAAACTCTTATAGTAGTAATAAGCTCATGTTGCATTTCACATATGTACATCCACCTCATTTGCATTAAAGTAATATCATTCTCTGTCGGCATCATTGTATACGTCAACCCGACACCCACACAAATTCCAATACAGTCGAAAATGAAAAAACAAAAAAAAGCTCTGTCAAGTGGCGGGACAGGTTGCGAGTTCCAAGCACCCACACCTCCTCCTCTTCCAACCCTTTTATTATTCGCCTCGATCTATCCGCAACTCGACATCGCGCCGTATAATCGGCGGTACGTGGCAGAGGCGCGAATATCGTATTCCACGATGTATACACGAGATAGAAAGAGATGGAGAAAAAAAGGGGTGGAAGAAGAGGAGCAGCAGCAACAGCAGCAGCAGCAGCAGCTTTGGTAACCGAAGAAGACAATGGGCGAGCAAGAAGGTATATACCTTGGGTAACGCGATCCCACGCTTCTGTACTTCGGTTACTGGGTCCTCTCTCTCTCTCTCTCTCCCTCTCCCTCCTTTCTCCCGTGTTAGTCATTATTTAAGCTCTTGCTCTCGCTGGCTGCGCCGCTGACCAGCGTCTAATCGTCGCGACACCATTTCGACCTCTTGTATACGCAGCGGCGACGAGGGATTCGCTCACTGGCCTCGTCATCGAATCGATGTACACTGTTTTGCATATTGTATTTCGTTCTCACTTACGGCTTTATCCATTTATATCGAAATCACAGATATGCTGCTTACTTTCACCTCGTCGAATTAGTTAACTGTAAAGCTCCGATTCGCGATCGTCCTAAGATTGTATATCATAAAATAAGAGTATAGTATCCCCCCAAGAAAATATTCCAAAACCGATAACAAGTAATTTTTCGTGCAATCTTTCTCTGCACTCTCAAGAACGCCACTCGTCGATGTACTTCAAAACTCATACATACACATCCAGCAACACCAGCCAATGCTTTAGCGGAGACTTCTTTTGATAATTAGCGGAATGTGTCCTATCGCCGCTATCGGAGCAAATCTCGACGAGCGCTTTATTATCCTGAAAAGAAAAATCCGTGGAGTTAGACAAAAGATGGAAGATAGCGCGCGGGGCACTTTCGATTGATATTTCCAGCGCTGTGTATAGCACAGGCACTCGAGAGAGGGAGAGAGAGAGAGAGAGCTTTATCGGTCGACTATAGATCTATCCCCCTTTTCGCACACCCACGTGGCGTGAGTCACGCTCCTTTAATGGCTGTGGGGATGCCGCGTTCATAGTATCTCTCTTTCTCTCCCACTTTGATCTTAAACGACGTCGTCGCCGTAGTGGCTGTACGTCCACTTCCGCTCCATTCCGGATGAATTTCTCCACTGATATTTACGGCTATTCCCTTCCTCGCTCGGGAAAATTGTCTGCGTCTTTGTATGGAGATTTGGCTAAGTGGCTTTATATTCTCCCGACATTTTTCCCTTCTTACTGGAAGTGTGAAATTAGCTTTGTTGCAGTGGGTTTGGGAAACGCGTTTAGGATAATTTTAGGAATGCAGTAATTGCAGTGATAATTTGACATCGACAAATCACTGGGTTCTAGAAAACAATAGCGATTTGACTTGAGGGAATCATAGGGTTTTTTTTTTGTTACGAAGATACGCACTATCTGTATGATAGTGATATAACGGTTGTTTATATTATAAAATCAGTTTCTCTTTTCAGAGTCATAACAAAAAATAGGTTTGAATATGAGTCACTCATGCACGACTATCGGTCTCGCTGGCGCATTTCCGAATTTTCCTCTGCTTTATCGTCCCGTCCGATAAATATATACAGAGATTCGCAATTCACTGGGCTGGCAAAAATTGCGTTTCGACATATTTTACCGTAGGCTGAAAAATAAACGTCGAAAATCTCGTGCAACACAGTGTCTATCAAAATCCATTTTATTGTTTTTTCGCTTGCGCTTATGTTTTTTCGCTTAAAATAAAAGGAAAATCTGCCTCATACTTTGATATATCCAATTTTTCATTATTTCTCATTTGTATCATCATAAAAGCCTTTTTTCGTATCTTATTATTTAATTTTACAGAAGCAGTGTACATCGTTTTGTGTCAAATCGAATCTTAACCAAATTAGTTTTATAACAGTTCATCTCATCCTATTTACACACGAAACAAACAAACATGAATTAACAAACTGCCCTATAATGCAATTCCGACTGCCATTTGTGCAAGCTTTCTTTTTTGAAATTCTCGCCAAGCTTCGCCGCTTACTCTGCCTTTGATAAGAGCTTTTAACACGAGCCTCGAACATGTGAATGAAGAAGTTGTTTTGGCTTCCATTTAGCTCCATTACTAAGGAGGGCTTCCCGCACTGTACCGAGACAGGGATCAGGATCACAACAGAGGCACACCTTTGAGATCGAACTATCCTCTTTGGAAAGAATCGATCCTAATCGGCTTGCTATACAACAGAGTAAGTTTTTTTCTCCACTTTTATTTTTCTTTTACTACTGGCGCCACTTGAGATTCAAGGATGATCTTATCGCCGATGTGATTTATATCTATCCGTTTTATGTTATCTTTATTGATTTTTTAAAGTAAAGGTTATCATCGATACAATTTATTAATGTACTGATACTTTTTGTTTGTAAAATTTTGCTAGCGAAGATATTAATAAATTGCCTTTCAACAAAAGCTCAAGGATATACTTTTGAAACAGAACAGTCTTCTCTAAGTAAGGGGTTTTAAGGAGTAAACATCATAGTTAAAAAGGTCTTATATATACACATATATAACGATGCATCTCACAAGATGCAGTTAATTTTTCCAAACGATACCAAACAGCTATAAATTAGCGCTGAAGAGAACTCGCAGCAGCAGCAGAAAATAAGCCAGACAAATTTTATCAGCTCAAGAAAGTCCTTATTGAATAACGTGCCACGAAGTCTGAAAAATCGATCCGACCCCTCCGATGGGGCGGCTATGAAGCTCTCGACGATTTCGTGTGTCACTCGCGTAGCATCGACGTCACGAGACGCCCTGGCAGTTAAGTGGATGTATGCAGCACGCACATGCGACCGCTGCACGTTGCCACTTGACTCGGCCAAGATCTTTTCGTGATTGCGGCTCGACTAGAAATTATAGCTTCGCGTACACTCTTATTATTTTCGTCTTTTCAGATGGGATAAATGCTGCACTGAACAGGAAAGCGTTTGTGTGATTTGAGCATGAAAAGGGAGGCTTTTGCGAATGCAAGCACATTGATTTGTTAGTGGCGGTAATTCAATTTGAATTATTGTGGATGAAGAGGTTGAGTCTTCTTGGCGGGGTTTTGAGGATTTTTTAAAAATTATATTTGTAGAAATAAATGAGGCATTTTGGGTTGTGTGCACCTTGAACCCACTTCGGCGAATGATTTCTCCGGAAGTTTAAATATAGATCCGAATGGCTTGCTGAGTTGAGCAAGTGATGGATCAGCGTAGATGAGCGTACAAGCGTTCGCTGTCCTCTCTCGAGCAAAACTGACTGATCTCTAAATTTATCTCGCACAACACATAAATAATCAAATAAAAAGGGCGATAATGCGAAACTGAGAGATCGATCGCTTACAACGTAACCTAACAAAGTAGCCAACCTTTCAAAAACGAAAACACACACACACACACACACACACACACATGTGCAGAAGGGGCTCGCTTTCTTATCGCGCCATCGAGCAGCGTCAATCATATTACGCCAACAGAGCAAGTGACGAAACTTCCTCTCTCCCCCCGTCATTCACCGCGAGTGCATCATTCGCCACGCGCTCTATTTCCGTAACGCGCGCGCGCGCGGCACAACTTTGTTCGCCTTGATGGGGGCATCGCGATCAAAAAGAAACTCCCTCGCTCGCTAAAAGTAAAAACAAAAAGATAGAAAAACGGAAGAAGCGTCGGCGGCAAAAAATACACGAAGCCGCGCGTCGTCGTCTCGGAGGCTGAGTCTCGTTGGAAATCGGCCAGATTTTCGAGCGGACGTATCTTTTCGAGACGCTGCTGCAGGCAGACAGACTTCGGTGGATCGGGACCGCGATATTATACAGTTTTGGATGGGTCGAGGAGACGAGAGTTCCACGAAGTGACTCGCAGCCTCTCGGATTTTAGCTTTCATCCATGTATATGTATACTTACCTGTGGCGATGGGATGGACTTTAGTTGCTCCCATTATTGTGTCTGGCCAAGTATCGGGGCGCGTTCTGTTACGGGGATCTCGGATGGTCCGCTGCCCTCGACAGACGGCTAATTTAATCAAATTTTATCTATAGTACGGAGAACTTGGTTCTTTAAATTTTCGACGAGATTAAATTCGCTCCGCTCTTAGTCGTTTAGAAATTTCGAGACTGCGCGTGGATAGAACTTTTTAAGAAGAAAAATGTGTATTTTATGTACTGGGTACGAAATACTAGCTAAATAAATGACGATGCAAGATTCAAAATTGAAAAATTGAATCTTGCATCGTCAGCTTAATCACTTTATATATGGGAGGATTAATTTTAATTATATAAATTAGTTAATGTCGCTCATGCAGTT
This sequence comes from Megastigmus dorsalis, assembly GCA_900490025.1. NCBI lineage: Eukaryota > Metazoa > Arthropoda > Insecta > Hymenoptera > Megastigmidae > Megastigmus > Megastigmus dorsalis. Next base: position 220,159 of record UELU01147438.1, read on the forward strand.
TTATTTGCTTTTCTCCGTATCATATCCTTTAAAGGTTGAGATGATCGTTATATTGGTGTGTCAAGCAATTAGCTTAATTTGATATGATTCCCATTAGTTGGAGGAGAGTGAAAGCGACATTGAAACTTTGCCAGAGATTGCAGAGGTCGATAAATATTTTCGCGCTACTGATAAAATTAATACGACTTCGTGCAAAGTATGTACAGAAATATATTTCCACTTTCGCATTGTATTTTAATCGAATTTAAAATTTAATCAAGATAAAAATATGTCGCATAAATATGCTATGGTTATTATTTATGAGGGTCGAGTTTTTAATTTTTTAAACCTGTATCACATAATATCATCCTTGACCATCGTAAAATATCAATTTTAAATTTTTATATTTTTGAGACTTGTTAAAATTGAAAAAAAAAATTAAATCAAAGATCGTAGAAATAAAATAAGCGTTATAGATACATGCCAAAAGGAAAAAATCGCAATTAATCGTTGATAAATCATAAATCTAAGAATAATCTATAATAATCACTAATAGAATTTTAATACTTCTAAGCTATTAAAAATTACAATAATAAAGAAAATTCACGTATATTTAAATCTTTACAATCGAATCATATACACTTTAAAAATCTGAAAATATACACGAATTGACCTTTTACCGTTAAGGCTCTACATTAAAATTTTGAAAAATTACACGCGACGTGCGCAAATTTTCAACAAAATCAGCATCGCGAATGTAATATTATTACCTACAAGCCTTATGTAAAACACACAAATTTATTGTATAACGATACGAATATATCGTTACGCAACAGGGAGATGCGCGCATGAAATTCCCTTCTCAATAGCAAGTATACATTCGCGCCTATAAAGTAAAGAAGGCCTCAAAAGACAGCGCTTAATTAAGCGGCAGCGTGACGCAATGAGATGCAAAAACATGTGCGCCTTGAGAATTTTTTTTATTTCGGTGCGGTGACCGCAAAAGTAAATCGAGACCCGTATGGAGATGTTATCGGACGCGTGGTGCACGGAACAGAAGTGCGGGGCTACACTGAACACATGCACACTGGTGCACAGGTGCGAAATCGGGTGTATTGCCACTTTCTCCGTTGCAATTGCGCAAAGGAAGAATAAAAGAAAACAAAAAACTGCACGGAGCACACTTTGGCTTTTCCGCAGCGGAAACAATGGACTATCCCCTGCTTCCCGCAAGTCTAATCCGTGAAATTCTTACGTCGTGAGATTTTTCTCGCCGAGTTGTCGGTGTCTTCCTTTGTGCGAGCGCCGCCGAGTTTCTATAGTCTCCTCTTTTAGTGCCATTTTTCATATTGTCTCGGGATGTGCGCCGACGGTCTGTATACAGGTTGAACAAAAAAAAATATGTATGTGCCTCGTAATTGGGCATTGTTCGAATTTTTAGAATCGTTTCAATATGATCGTTTGTTTTGCCGCAGTTTGCGCGCGCGCGGTGTTACGCAATTCGTAGTGACAGGGAAACATTTTATTGCGCATAGTTCGGATAGTTTACCAGATTACATTCCGTTGACTGAATTTTCAAATCGTATTTTTAGTTAAGTCCTAACAAATTAAGACGAAAAGTAGTATAGCTATACCATTTTTGTTGTCTAACTATTCTTAAATAATATTGATAAATATTACTGTAATATGTTTAAGCTAGAAACTTCATTATTTATCTTACAAGAATTCTGGGTATTTCTATTGCCTTAAAATATATTAATCAAACAACGCATCTTTTCACAAACAATTAAAAAGAATGCTCATCTTCGACCCTAATTATCATTATCTCAAGAATTCGCACTCACTCAGCAAGAAACAGAGAACTCACAGCGGATAGATCGACTCGTTGTAACGCATCGGGCAAAAAAGAAAGGGCGCTTTTCCATTTTCAAAGGCTGACGGTCACGCAGCGGCGCCATAAACATCCGCTCAGCACGAGAGAAAGAGAGAGAGCCAACACACAAAAAGCGAATAAAACACTAGGCTCTTTTCGGGATGGCGCTTATACTGGTGCCTCAGCCAACTCGGCGTTCGCGCACGGAACAAAAAGCGGACAAATAAAAAAAAGCGGAAGGAAGGGTAAAAGAGCAAAATAACAGGAGGGCCGCGTTATTGCCGCGGGGGATAAAGAGTTGCGATATAAACAACGAGCTGGTGCTTTTGCACATGCGACGCATGGAGGAATGTTAGTTGCGCCTGCATATACAGTTTTTAGGGGCGCGCGAATGTAGCGGCGATGGTGTGCTCGTTATCACGTGACCGAGCAAACGACTGGGACCCCCGATCGATGTAGGTATATATATACATATGCACATGCTGGGTGGTTCCGAGCACACACCTGCTGGTGCGAGGCGCGCTCGGCTTAATTTTTCGAGGGTCAGAAACAGATGGATCTGCTATGCCATACGTGTATACGACGCGCCAAGGTGGAACTTGAGCTGCTACGGATTTCGCTGTGGACAAACGGCTGAAGGAAGTGTAAACAATCGGATGTGTGGCGTTTTGTGCGCTTGTGAACTGAGCTAGTATGTGACGAATGGAAAATTGTTTCTGCTCGTCATTCTAATCTCGTGTGGGTAAACGAATTATCTTCTGAGCACACGTCATTAGAAAAAATTGTCTTTACTGTACAAATATGATGGATGGTAGATTGTATCGATGAAACAAGGACAGAATTTCAACTTCTCACAATTTTGTCCGTGTTTAATTTCCCAAACTGAATAGTTCTTGGCGCACCGTGGTGACTAACCACAAAAGAATAAATCAATTAAAGTATAACATGAACGATTAGATTTTAAAGATTTTGTTACAATCAATTAACTTCGTCCTATCAACTAAGATACAATGGCTAATATGACACTTGCTCTGATTTAAAGAGCCTTTCAACCTGCAGTAATGCATCAATTCATCGACAAAAGCAAAATATAAAACAGGCACGAATTCGATCCTGTCGACATGGCTAAATAAAAAATTGTCTACAACTGCCGGAAGAAGTGCTCGGCGATCTCGCCAAATTAACGTTTTTTCACAAAAGACATACATACAGCATCTTGTGATTCGGTTCGAGTCCCTGCACCATCGGAGGCCTCTCGTCCATACGCGCCGCGCAAAAGGCACGATTCTTACGTGTCCGAGCGAGAGGCACGTGCTCTGAATCTCAATTAAGATTCTCTGAGTTCATGGGAGTTACGCACCGGACGAAAGTTCGCTCATATACGATAGGTCGCGGCTATATCATCACTTTCGCTGTACTTTTCGCTTGGGAATAGACTGTCTTGGTGAATAAGCTTGCCAAATGATTAGCACGATATTTCATGACACGATTAGATGTATCCAATAGATCGCGAATTTGGAAATATTTTTATTTTAATGTAATCAGTTCATAAATTTTCAATTAGTGTTCAATATTTTAGAAACTTTTAAATTTCTCATTAAACCAGCTCTTTCAAACAAAAAATTGACAAATGAACAATAAGCAAGTCTGTTACAAAGTCAAAAGGCAGTGTACGTACACGAGAGCAATGAGAAGTTCGTTAAATCAACAGTAAACGATGGGAAAAGTCGAAACGCTTATAATACTGGAGTCCCGTTGCGCACCGAAATTGGCTTAATTGATTGAAGTGCCACCGGTCACATTTGGACTCCCGCTTTACACACACACACAAACATATATATGCACATCAGTGGGAATGTACTTGACCCCGAGTGGGATTCGAATCGAAATGCTCGTATTGCTCTTTGGACAAGGACTCGGTGTACTTTATGATCGTTGAGATGCTGCGGAACTGGCCAATGTCGATTTATGAAGGTCGCTTTTTGACGTTTATGGAAAAATACTTTCTGTCAATGTTGTGCGCTGGGCGAAAATGAATTATGCATACTTTGCGGCTGTGTAAAAGTCAATTTTCATAGGCCCGACTGTATAACTTGGGCTCGGGAATTCCCGTTTTATTTTCTCTCGCTCTCGGGAAAATTTTATTTCGCACAGTACCGAAAAACCTTAATTTTCATATAGATTACTTTTATCCGAAAATTTAATCCGAGTATCAAACTTTTATTGTTTGTAGATTACGAAATGGATATTTTATTACATGTTTATAAGTTTTTTATTATAAATATTATTTGTTCAAGGTAATAAATTATTTATTAAACGAATGTTCTATTTTTGTTACAGGTGAGTTGAAATCACTTTCATTGCCTCGGGGTTTCCTGCCTGAACTGACGGAGCATTGCGAACAAGGTAAAAAATGCAATTTAAGATCATTCCACATGCTTTAATTTCGCATTGTCGAACATAGTAAGCATTGTTGAAAAACCTACCATTTAATGGTTACAATAGGAGCTATTATAAATCTTAGCCTCAGTTTGTTGTTACACAAGGTGCGCAGTTAAACAATTAATGTTTGTTTTTGTTTAGCACGCATATTAGTTTATAATTATGCGTCGAAGGTAAGATTCAAGGTTGAACTACGGAACGTGCACGCATAACAATTTTCTGTTCCTTTTACAAAATAGGTTCCCTCTATAGCTATAATTTCGAACCAAATCGAATATTCGCAGTTAAAGTATTGCCTAGACTTGATCGCTTTGAAATTGTTGGTAATGAAATATTATTTATGAGATGTGAAAAAGTCCAGATTTATGCGCATTGAAGCACCGATGGTAAGAAATAAATGAGCATGATTCACTTAAACGTGACAATGTATGACTCATTGTGCGACACACGAGAACTTAAAAACACTATCCCGTAATGAGTTTAGCCTTGACCGTGCAAGTTTTAATTGTCTTGATGGTAGTACGACAATATAATGAAACTCTTTGTACTGTGTGTCTAAAACTGATTCTTTATTGAGAAACAATTGATTATTTATAAATCAGTATTCACAAATAACGACAAGTTGGAAGAACACTAGAATTTCAATTGTTACTTTTACACGTACACTTTTTACACGTACGTTTTTTAACTCTACACTTACAGTTAAAAAAAACTGATTGTACGTAAAACTGTGCAGCTATCCGTTCTCTGGAATTCGTTTCCGAATATCGAAGAATTTGCGAATTCTTGCGCTTTCGACTTTCAGAGCTACCATTTAGGAGCAATTTTCTATTTCGCAAACGATAGAGGAAGGAAGGCACAAAATGCGGAAGCAGCTAAATTATTCGAAAAATTCGCCAATTACGCAACCCTGCATTTTTCTTCGGCTGGTGCTTTTCCATTTCTTTTCGTACAAAGGAAAATCCGCGCGTCGTCTTCTTCGCGTGCACTGCACCTTCGCGGGAAGGCTCGCTTGTCGGTTAATTGCAAATAATGCTCGCAGCCTCGCCGTTTCTTTACGACTAATTCTAATCTAAACTCTTTCTGGCCTCATGTGTGTGTGTGTGTGTGTAGATGGAGGTCAAGACTTTAGCCAGTGTCGCTCGCTAAGACTTATTATTATTGTACGTATACGTGCTCTCGATAACGCCTTGCCTGTGGTGGTTCGTTTTTTCTCATTTCGACTGTTGAAGTTTTGTTTTTTGAAAAAATGGCCAACGGTGGCTATTCTTTTCTATTATCTGACGAGTTGTGCAATTGCGCCGTCAATTTGCGCGCCGAAGGTTGAACGTGTCACGTCGAGTGTTCACGCTTGCGCTTCGGTAACAATTTTTCTGTTTTGCTGCCGAATGGATAGATCGTCTTTCTAATGCAGGCTTTATTTTGCTATAGCCATATAATAACTTAGCCACTGAAAATATATGTTTTTGCCCAGTGACGAAATCGAAATGATAAGATTACTTCGCGTATATGCAACTGTAAATCTTTCGTTCTTCAAAAGGACATCTCTCGTTGATTTTCCCCATGTAAATTCCAATGACAAGTCAATTCTGAACATAAGCAGTAATTAATATACATATTATTCAAAACCGAGTGCACGTCTAAGCTTATATATCAAACCGAATGTGAAGTGGGAGACGTACGGGCCAGCAAATGCTGATTATTCAAATAGCCATGGACGCGCGCACATTGCCCCGGACACACTTGCAGCTGCAGCAGGCAGGACAAGCCAAACTACCGAGCACACTGCACCGACTACACGTATGTTTACGTACTGCTGGGCCCGGGACACACTCTCTCGTACTTCGCATGGTGATCTTCCGGCCATATGTCTCTTTCTCTCGGCGCTTATGTATAGGAAACGTACCGCCCCTGCTATTCACAGAGCACGCGATTGTCATCCCCCTTTTACTTTTTCTCTGCTTTCGAAGTTTTTCGCTCGCCCACTCTCCGAGATGCTAGCAGACACTTGCGGACTTTGTTTTCAGATTGCTTATGGCGGTAGATCGATGGATTGTTGTTCGCGAGAATTTTTGTATAAAAATTAATGCTTATTGAAAGATGGATAAAAATGATCGATTTATATGAATAATTTGAGCGTATCATTTGTTGGCAATAGTGACACTGTAAAATAATTAAATGAGATGAATCAAGTATCAGTTTGTAAATAAAATTTCTTGGTATTTCAGTATGGAATGCACGTGAATTATTCTGAAAACTTTTTTATTCAACTCAATGACCGCAAGTGTCTTATACGATCTTATCGATGTTGATACCTCTCCTGCGGCTAGATCAGGAGATATTCAATTTAACCACGCACAACCTAATTCGAAGGATTTAATACTGTCTTACAAAACATCTGCGCTAAAAAAATTAATTATCTTCAATTATTGTTTCAAGTTTCTTTATTTACAGATAGTAAATCATGTTTCTGGAACGAAGAAATTAATATCTATAATAAAACACATTTCACTATACTAAACGATGGCTTTCCTCGAAAATATCTACGCTTTTTTCTATCGCAGACGCAATTATTTTCTTTAGCTTTTTCCGCGTTTAAATCCCATATTGACAGGAGAATAGAGAAAGAATGTGAAACGTGCGCTGCTGCGGTAGCCATAAACGTGATGTGCTTATTTTCCTCGTGCGTATAGGGAAAATACCTTCATAAATATTCTGTTCTCATTACACTTCTTCCTCATTGTCGGAGGAAATTCCAGGTCCACTGGCGTGCTAGCATCATATTTTATTTAGACATACATGGTTTTACTCTTATATTGAAATATTTAATTCAATTATACCGATTTTATAAGAAAGAAATGGGAAAGTTACCATTTCTACGTGTAAAACAATGGAAAGTAAAATGAATCGTTATTTCTTATTGGTTTACTGTAAAAACTCTAGAAACGCAGACCACGCGCAATGATTGTAAGTAAAGAATCCTTAAAGCAGGGACATGATAGCAAATATATGGGAAAGGGCTTTTTAAGAGGAGTAGCAGTAGGTCAGCGGCGCTTTAAGAAGCTAAGTCAACGGATTGTAAGGGAAAAAGGCGTCACTCTGGAAAATGTACCGGTGGGGGCGTTAGAGATTTAACTCTCCTCGAGGCTTTTGTTGCCGAGATGCAACGCCCGTTGGACAGCGGCCCAGAAAGTCACGTCGATTTCGCAGTAGCTTTCTTATGGCTCCCATTGAGGTGCCGGCTTTGTGTGAGAATATCTTCGGTGACCCGTGACGATTTGCATTCCGCTATAATAATAATGGGGTGTCAGGAGTCGTGCAAAACTAATGTCTGAATGGAGATCCGAGCTACGCGTAAGCGGTTAATTGTCTGAACTCTTTTTAGTTGAATAACTGTACCCTATTATGCGTGTACGACATTCTATTGGCTATCAGACGAATTGACACTCTTTGAATTTGAACGTAAAATCGAATGGAACAAGGTTGGATTATATAGGATCTTTGAACTAAAGTTGTAATGTAAAGAAGAGAATATTTTTTTTCCAAAAAATAATTTAATGTGCTGTTCAATAAACACACAACGAAAATTAATTTACCAAAATTTCCAGCAGATGTCAAAAGAAACTCCAATCTGCCGTTATTAGGATAAGAAAACATTTTTCCAAGAAGCTACATAAAGAAGTAGGAGAGAAAGGACTATGCAGCTCGGGGCTTCTCGTTAGACGTTGCCCCAGATTCCTCATTCCTGGTTGTAGCTAGACGCGATGTCTTGGTGTCTGGGCTAAGTGCAATCTTTTTCAAGTGTATACCTGGCGCGAGCTGCTCTTTCTTCTCCTTCTCCTCCTCTTCTCCCGCAGCTGTTCTCTTGGAACTCCGCGAAAGTTCACGCCTCCTCTTTCAGGGCTTTCATGAAAATTCATCCTTTTAGCGGCCTTTTTTTGACCTTTCCTGACGCGGACCTCACCACTCCGTCTATTTACCCGCTTTTCTTCAAAAGATCGATCGACATCGTAAGATGCGTGCATTGTGGAACGGTCTTTCTTGTGGTCTGATTTTTTTTTTCGTAAAAAGCTTTACGTAAGTTTGTGATTGTGTGCAGTGGTTTGAATCACTTGATCATTGGTTAGTAGACAGTATCGATCTAATGATTAATTTCGATATTTTATTTAAGCGTATGGAATAAATTTCAAGTTATTGGCATTAAATACGATGATAAAATTGATAATTATAAAATACAATACATCGTAATAGGCGTTAATATAAATTTATATTACACGTATAAAATAGAATGTACTCCGTCATTATGCGAAATTGGCGGTTCGAAGATACAAATTATACATATATGGATTATAATATTATGTATTTAATATGCACACAATCATGATTGAATTTTCATATTATATACGCATGTTTAACAGAGAACAATGGCCATAAATTATGATGGAACTCATTCGATACCTTATTTATGGCAATTGATATATTCATACAATTGATATCTTATTGATATTTATACGCCGAGAAAAAGGTGGTTTTGTATTAAGGATATTTTTCAATTGTTAGCACACCAATCTTTATTAATGTAATATATGATGAATCAATATTTGAATTTTTTACAAACATTATAATCTGTACATTGAATTCATTTCGCTCCATAAGTCATGCACAAAGCGAAGAATGCAAATCCAGCGCAAACAATCGAATCTCAATCAGCTGCAACCACACGAGCCAAAAATAAAGGGAAAAAAAAGAGAATCGAGAAAAAAAGAAGACGAAGAGCAAACACACACTGCGTATAGAAGAAAGCTCGACGAGTTTTCACGTCCGCAAAGCGAGCGATTTCGCACTCAACGACGTGTGGGCAGCAGCAGCGGCAGCGTACACCCAAGCTCTTCGCGCGCCGCATGGAAATTAGCCGTTTGGCAACGATCCCACGTTGAAGGAGAGCCTTTTACACACCAAGCGGAAGTACGCTGAGAGAAAGAGAGAGAAAGAGAGAGAGAGAGTCCTGGAAGAAAAAAAGGCGTAACTCTTGCGCGAGAGCATAGGACACAAACAGGCGAACGGCGAAGCAATAATACAAGCATTGTTACGATTTATTTATGATGCAGCAGTGGCGGTAAGCCAGGTTAATGCGCCAAAGTATCGGGGGATATACGCGCCCATACTCGAGCTAATATACGCGGCGGTGTGCGAAGTAGGAGATGCCGGGCCACTCGGAATTGAATTCGGAATCGAGGTTATACGGAGGAATTTCCAAGTTGGCCGCTACTTATCGTGCGTGTCTGCTGCAGCGATGCGGTTCTGCTCCCACGAAATGCGGAAAATGTTGGTGGAGGACCGATACAGTCCATGCTATATATACTTTTGTGCCGGTTTTATTCATATCGATCGATTGAATTGTCAAGTTTGGTTTTGTGCGAGTTAAATTTGATTGAAAACTATCATAGTTAGAATCAATAGCGTTATTAATTTTATTTCTCAAGTTGGTGAAGAAAATGTTCGAAATAAAACGCGGGACAAATGTATGGTCCGCTGTATTTAACGCGGAAAGTAAAAAAAAAACGCATTTTGCATAAAATTCCTCTTAAATCAGATCGTGCGCATGAACCAGTTTAATTAAAAAGGGCAATAAAAGAGCTCAATGTTTTCAGTTAACTTGAAATAAATCATCTGGGACTTTTCATAAACCTGAATACAGTTAGATATCGCCTACTTTACAGTCCTCGATTTTGTCGCGTTTATTACAGCCGTCAATTAATATGGCAATAATGAAAACACGCTGCGCCATTTGCATTTCTTTACACTTTTCGCCCCAGCAAATGTGCTTAACATATGTAAAACGGATCAGGTTTTATCTGCATTCAAGCATGCACTCATCCTTTTTAATCATCAAATACGTGCCAATTTGTAATTCCAATAAACGTATCTTTGCCCAACGTACACGATAAACATATATAGCTTTCCGTTGCAAAAAAAAAAAAAAAATTGAAAATTCATTTGCAATAATGCGGCTTGCGCATCGCAATGCCTTAGGGTGCGATAGCTGAATTCATGCAGCTTTAGCTCAATGATATATATATGTAAAAGTACATTGGCACAGAAGCTATACATGTTACATGTAGGTCGCGTGCATGCACGTGTGCCTTTATTACCGGAGGGCCGACTACGCGCGGAATTTTCGGGAAAGACGACTTTATACTCGCGTACACACGTACACACGTTCATCTCGAATGCCGCAACTGCTTCGCTCCGGCGCACAAAGTCGAGGCGTCGCGTCTCTGCATCGCGCCTTGCCTGCAGCGCATAATACAGAGCATAAGATGCGTGGGACGAGACTCTCTGCGGGAGGAGGAGTAGCGGCGGCGAACTTTTTGGAATGGCTGTACGGAGCTCGGGCGCGCCTCGAAGGTCGTCGCCGTTGTATTATCCGAGCGCAAAAGTACAACGGGGAAGGACGCCGAAGATGTGCTCGTATGTGTGTGTGTGTGTATGCATAACGATTTTTCAGTTGCGGATGCGTGTGAGTTGAGAAGCCGGTGGTGGTGGTTCAGAGGTCCATAAAAGTTGCGCGTAAGAATATTTACGATCGCGAATAGACTTTGGCGACTTTATTTTCTGCCCCTGCTGTTGCTTGGGTTCCTGTATACTGGACGACGAATGGATTGTTTCGATGATCGCGAGAATGTATGTTTGTGCAGTGTGTTCGAATGTATTGTAAAAGTGGATGCGGCGATATCTATGCAAATCGTTTGATTTAACAGAGCCGAGTCTTGTTACACTCTGATGAGCTTGGTGGTCAAGTAGCTAAAGCGTCTGGTACTTACACTTTTCTTTCGATTTTCTTTTCTGCAAAGTCGTTTTAAGATGTTCAAGAGGATCGACTATTTTGCTTTTCAATGTTGAGATTTGACTGATAATACTGTGCTTAGTATACTATACAGGTTATAGTTTATTTTTATATCATTACATGAGGATTGAGGATTGAGGAGCTCAATTAGTCTCTAGAGACCTGCATAGCATTTGAACATATTTCAGAGTAATAAGTTATAGAATTCTATCATACGTGGAACACTGGTGTAAAATATAATTTTTTCTGAATATAGATGTAAAATTATCACGCATTTTAGATAGAATTCATTAAACTGCAATTTCAATATATTGAAGCATATTAATTTGAAAGATTTTTCTATTGAAATATTACATCGTGTAATGCAATTTTCAGATCATTTGAATAATAATTATTGTTGTTAACTAATGAATCACAGTTTTTCTTTACAAAAGAAATTATTATATTTTGTTTCAGGTAAGCTAAAATGTTTTTCTGCTACGCACGATATTTACAGCCTAAACCACTGCAGCGATCTAAGTAAGGTATACTATAATTTTTATTTCATTATGTCAACGTCAACTTGTTTTATTGTGTACGGAGTTAAGAATTTAATTCTGCAATCAAATTTATCTAACCATCGGCATTGTTGTATTTACTTTAATTTCATGGTTGAATACAATAATATTAATTGTAATTTTAATGCAGGAAAAGGTATTGCGAAAACTCTTGCTAAACCAGCAACTGTTAAGTGGCTAATAAATGATAGTACTGAAACGTCGCAAAGTGCGGGAGGGAAGTAGCAAAAGGCATAATTTTCGGGGGTTATGAAAATGCCGGCTGCATATGCGACGAATGCACATTTGCAAAATGCAAACTTGGGGGTGCGAGCATCAGCGCAGCGGGGGAACCCGACGCTCTTTAAATGACGAAGATCAAAGAGTCATGGAGAGTAAAGACGTTGGGCGGGCATAAAAAACATGGGACAGTCGGGAGACTGAATTTCCAGCGCTTACATTATGCTCGACGTTTCTTTATACGCACGTTATTCAAAAGTTAGCGACTAACTTTCTCGCTGAAACATTATTATTGAAATTGCCCTTGATTTATTTTAGAACGCGTGTTTTCAGAATCAACTTGAAAAACGAGCGTCTTTTCCGGAATGGAAAACAATTTGAAATCGAGATAAATTTTTCAGTGCATTTTAATATATCCTCGAGGCCAAGAGAATAAAAGTATAAACTGACACACGCGCCATGTAAGAGAGGCAGCCTTTCCAGATCTTCGGCTTTAACGCGAAGTATTTTTTAATTAATGCCACGGCGGCGGTGGTGGCAACAGTCGCTGACCCATTTTTCGCCAAACTTTTCCCGTCAATATTTGATTACGTTTACGCGGGGCGAACGCTATAGCGAACGAGTGGAGAAAGAGAGAAACGCGCGGGATCACCGCATCGATTCCTCTTCTTCGTTTTTTTTTGTTCCATTCCGGAATTTTCGACTTGCCTCGCTCTCACCGCTTGTTTTTCCACCGAGGCGATTTCCCAAGCGGGTTAGAAGCACAGCCGCACGTTGCGACATCGCTGCTGCGCACTGGTTTCAGCCCAAGAGTCGATGGAGTGACGATAAAGAAGGAGAAGAGAGAGAGAGAGAGAGAGAGATAAATAGAGTCGTTTTTCGCGAGCTGCAAGTAAATGCATTTCCATTTGCGCGATTGCATTAAGTGCATCGGGCACACAGCGCTACTCGTTCATTCGTCAACATTTGCAGCCACTTGGGTCTCTTCGGACTACTCGATTTTTACGGAGTAGAAGGCGAAGAGTCTCTGCCTCCTTCTTTCCTTTCTTTCTCCGTGCAGCTGCAGTCTATCTCGCTTGTGATAAGCTGCGGCCTTCTTGGGATGGCTGCTTTTGGCGGAATTATTGCCATTTGCACAGTTTCAGGCTTTGAGCTCGCGCACGACGAGCAGTTGCGCCGCAAGCCATATTGCGGATTATGAAAAAGTGCGATTTTAGTAATATACAGTATGAAAATGCTCGAAATTTTTTCGAGAGAAAAATAAAAATATTTTTCAGAGCAGTGGCCAATTTAGCTTTAGGCTATTTCACTTTTCTGAAACAAAATTATAATGATCCGAAAAGTTTACGGTAAATTTCTTACATTTTATTTTTACAATCTTCCGAATAGCACATTAAATAATGCAAATTCATTCGAGTCGACGTTGGTATACATCAGCTTTTAACAGCAAAACTTACAATGATCATGTTTTTCTGTCAACCACAGCCATTAAACTTCTTCCAACTCCCATCAAATTCAACGCGCACACTGACCGAATTCCCAACAAGCGGTTCACCGACATCATAAAAAGAAAAAAAGACCCCCTCGGTCCGCCAAACAACGCCAAAAAAATCCTTCTCCTTTGTCCTAAAATAGCGTCACTTTTGTTCCGCCCGCTTATACACTGGCACTGCATCCGCGCACCAGAGAAAACTCAGCGTGAAAGCGCTGGCGGCGCCTTAAACATAAAAATGCCCCATAAATAAATCTGCCTTTCAGAACTGTGCGCGCTCGCGTATACATACATATATATATATAAAAGTGGATCGAGGGCCGTAAAACTTCTTCGCGGCGCGTAGATACACCCCCGTGAGAGCAGCAGCAGTAGCAGCCGCGCGCACACCACTCGTAAACGTCGCGGCCTCGTAATCGAGCTTTATGCACTCAGGCTCTCTCTCTCTCTCTGTCTCTCCTCGCAGCTTGTTTAAACATTGTATCGATCAAAAGGAGGAGTTGCGTCCCGGAATTTTTATTGCCTTCTCGGATGGAGTTGAAGGAAGCTTTTTGGACTGTGAGGCGTATAAAATGACGGGCTATAGGAATTTTGACGCGATCTAGTTGCGGGCTCTTTGTGATTTGCGGGGATCAGCGGAAGAATTAATTAAGCCGCGTCGTGCAGATATTTTTTTATAGTTCCTCGATAGCTGCGGTCGCTCCGCGTCTATCCGATATATTTTTAAAAGGGAAACGCTAATTTTACAACGCTCTGACGCTGTGCGCATAATGAAAAACGATAAAGTAGGTATACATCATAAAAAGTGGAAAAGACTTTTCACGATAAAAATCTACTTTTTTCATAAGCGAAAAAATTCTCTTAAAAAGCTATCGTTAAATGTACTTGTTGTATAATTTTAAAACCTTTTCGAAGAATTTTTTATGTAACGATTTTTATGCACGAGATATTTTTAATACTTCATAGAACTACGATCGTAATACATGATATCGCAGATTGTAAAATATTAAAACTTGTCGAGCGAAGAGAGAATCCTCCATTCATGCGCTACGAATATATCGATATCGACCTATTAACGACCACGCCTAGACCCCATTGAATTCATGTTCCAGACAGAAGCTTATCAAGTTGTTCCACAACTATCTAAATTGATTAACTTGTCGCGCACTGAAACCCTCGTTTTCATTTTATTGGCATAAATTACCCTGACCGATACATAAACAACTGAAGCGGGACACCAAAGTACAAATTTATGCCACGTGATACCGTTCGAACACAGGCTCGTATCCTTAAATTCCGCTCGACTATATCCATGGTAGAAAAGCTCGTGCGCTTGTATAATCGAGCGAGAAAGATGACGAGCGTTAGCTTCGCTTATATAGTCTAATTCAGCGCGCGATCGCCGCGTATCGCTCTTTCGATGCGTGTGGAGCTTATAGCCTAAAAATAGTTACGCTCGCCTCTGGTGTATAACCGTATATCCATAACGCGACGCTCGAGAGTCTGCCTTCGGTCTCACGTGGTGCGCGTCTGCTCCTCCTCGCCGCGAGCCAGATAACGCGAGATGATAGAAAAAAGATGGAGATTTATTCTTGCTGCTGCTGCTGAAAGTGCAGTTCTGCGTTTGGCCCAGTTTTCAGACTGATTTATATGTCGTTGAGTGCGGTATAAAGCAACTTGCGCGAGCGCGCTCAGTTTTGGATGAAAACTGCTGGATATGCTCATCATTGATTTTGTGATGATGCTTTGTCTTACTATACTTGCGGATACTAAGAGATGTTGTTTTATAGTTTTGTGTAGATACGTGTTTGCTCGTAAGACTAACTGAAAAATTATTCCGCTGTTTCATTGGGATGAGCGGTAATTTCGATTAAGCCAATTACATATATTATACTGATTATCCTACGAGAAAATAAAGATGAAGTTTATACCCTCTTAAAAGTACAAAAGTAACTTGGAATTCATTTTTATTCCCAATTAAAATTTAGTTTCTATTACTATAATATATACCTTTTATTTTGGATGTTTATCACTCTTTGTCAAAAACATGGAAAATCAATATCGAACATTTACAATTATTTTGTTCAAAAGTAAATAATACAACAGAACACCTATAATAATACACATCATTGACAGCCGAAAGCGCTTTTAAACTAACGTCATTATCTGAAAAAAATAAAGAAGGAAAGAAAAAAAAAAGAAAGTTTAGCTCACGAAATGAAAAGTGCAGAGATAATAGTTACTGCGCAAGTGGGAAAAATCGTTCGGTTTAACGGTGCAGTCCGCGAAAACAAATAAAGAATCACAGGAACTAAGAGATAAATATCGTCGCAGTGTCGCTCGAACACAATGTAGAAACCTCGCGGAAAATGGAACTATAAAACGAGGCGAGCGGCAACGATGCCGACGACGACAACGACGACGAGATAAGCCGAATGAAACAAAAATTGTTCAAATTAGCGAGATTGTAAATGTCGGTGATTTTAACACGTATAGTATACGCGCCGCGAGCGAAAAGAAGAGCAAATATTGGCGTGCGCAACGAGGGAGAGAGAAAAATTAGTAATTGACCGCAAGACGCCACTTTAATTCCTTCCGGCAGCCAAGCTATACTGCTACTGGCTTTGATGGCTTAACTGAGAGATTTAGGCTTTCATGGAATGTCGCAATTACTTAGGAATGACGGGGAGTTGAACGCTCGCTTTATTTTGCCTCTTTTTAAGACCAGAAGCCTCGATAATTTCTGCGCTTGTTGCAATTTTTCGCTATATCGGGGGTAAATACTACGTGGCTATGCGTGGATTTTTCTCTTTCGTACAGTCTTAATTGAATGCCATTCGGTTTTTCGATGGTGATTGATACTATTTATGTGCTATATTTATATAGTAGTAAAAATCGTTCGCACAGAAATTATAGATATCTCATAGCGAAAACAGAAATATTTACCAAAGTCTATTCAGTAAACCGCTTTACTCTGGGATCGGCCGAAAATCCTCAAATGATACCAACGAGCATTTTCAACCAAATCGAAACTTCAATTACTTCTCTCGAGCAATATATATATATCGAATCCAACCAATAAACAGCCAATCACTGCACGAACGACCTCGAGCGGAAAAGCGTTTGTTTGTCGCACGCTTGATTTATGTCCCGTAGCAACTAATCGCACCTAAAATGTCTGCGAATGTGTGTGTGTGTGTGCGAGCGCAACCAAAAATCACCGGCTCTTTACTCTTACTTTCGCGCACTTCCCACATTAAACAGCGTGAGTAACACGCCGACGACTTTTCCCATTTAGAATCGGTGAGCAAACACAGTTGCGAGGGAGGAAAGGAAAAGCCCGAGGGCAGATATACAGGGAAAAACCGAAATTTCGAGCTCGGACGCCCAGCCGAGAAATTGGTGGGGCGTCGATTCGCTCTTTCTCTCTCCTCTCTGCATGTATTGTTACACTCCCACGCGTCGTTTCATCCTCGTCCTGCACTCTTTTTCCGTGTCGCTGCTGTGGCTACGAGGCTGAACGACACGCGGCGATTTATTTCGAAATGGTCCGTTTAGTTTGACGACTTTTGTTTGAGCGATCAAAGATCCCCTTATCCTCGGATCGGTTTGTTCAACTATAATTTGAATATACTTATTAACGATGTTTTCATTAAGTACACGTTTACTTTCTAAATGAAACTAAAAATAAAAAATTTAATAAATAACTATACGAATCCTCACTTGAAATCCCAAGTTATTAAGCGAGAAACCAAGTGTTATAATTAAGAATTGTACAAGGATTGCAGTTTCCGTGGAGCAATTAAGATTGTTCAAGCACGAAGTGTCTCTTAAACTGCTTCCACGGAATCTATTTAGGAATTGCGTAAAAGAAAATGTGAGCAGTCGAGCATCGGAGCGCGCGCGGGGACTTTCTCAAATAAAAATCTCGAGAACGGGCGTCGTCGCACCTCGTAAAAAAAAAAGCCGAAACAAAAGACTGCGTGTGCAAAGCGTTATGAAATCAGCATTTTTTATGACTCTTTTTAGGGATGGGCATTGTTTAAAGCCTTTTCAATTTTTTTCGAATGAAAGATAATAACATAATTGCGTATATAATAGGCGTGTGCAATGACCAAAAAGGAATTAGTACGCGCGATTAAAATTGACATTTTTTTTATTTTAATTGGCATAACTGTTCTGCGCGTTGAAAATTTTATAGGAAGTAATATTTTTATATTTTATTCGCGGCACGTTTTGATGCGCTGAAATATAAAATAACTAATCTTGTCGTGAAGTTTTATTTTTATATTACTATAAGTCTACAGGTTTGGTAAGACGCGTATATACACAGTCAGTTTAGCAACAATCTCGACGAAGTCACAGTTAATCCACACGAAAAGTTAATCGGGCTCAAAAATGCCCAAGTCCTTGAAACGGCACTTATATTCCCTATAGCCGAAATCGTCCAGCTCGCATTCTCTCGATCCGCACAGCAAAAGAAACCCCGAAACAGCATCTCTTTCCTTTATGTCTCGCTCGCCCACTACACAAAAGCCGCCTCGGCGGCACACCACGATACCTATATAGCAGTTGCGGCGGGGCAGCCCTACTACTAATGCTCGGCTCGCCACGCGCTCGTCGTCGTCAGCAGCGCAGCGCCTCGCGGCCTCCGGTCGAAGCTGTAGCCCGGCTGCCGAGTAGTCGCGGCTCGGGACAGTACGGCGCCGACGTTCCCGCGCTACGGCCGCCAACTGCTCTCGCATCTCGCCTATGTAACGCTTACCGATCCGTTGCATATATATGCATCTATCGTTGCTCGTTGCAAATATTCGCGCGTTACAAAGTGCGCGTTAGATCGCGATTTGATCAGGGATTCGCGGATCAAAGTGTGTCTCGTACGGTGGTTGATTGTGGGTGATTTTTGTGGAGTTTGTTGTTGTGCCCAGTGCGTGACAGTCGTATCGACCCTGCTGACGATCGAATCCAATTCGAATTAGATGCCCACTGCTTTTTAACGGTATATATATGTATTGTCATTGTTCTGTGTAGTTCGTGGGTCGCGACGACGACGACTTTCCGCTGCAAGTTATGGAAATTGTAGGCGAGGGTCGTTGTCTCGGGACGAGGGAAAATAATTTATTAACGCGTACGGGGATTCACTTTCGAGTGTTATTGAATTAACATTTTTAATCGACGCGCAAATGAATTATTTTCCACTTTTTTTTTCTTCTTTGTTGTACGCAATCGATGATTGTACGATAATACATTGAATGATGAGCCACGAACAAATAGGTACTCAACTAAAATATGTCTCATTACTACGATAACAAATTTTTCATTCAAAAAGCTTGGCTGTAATAATATGTTGTGAAAAGAGAGTCTAGAGAATAAAGAAGGTGGTCATATTTTATACAATATTTATATATACATACACCTGGCGTGCGGCGAGTAATTACAGTTGCATTAGATTGGATCTTCTGAAATTGCCGGAGTGAAATTTATTATTGAACGAAAGGATGAATCATTCGCACAATAGCGCCCTTTAAAAACATTCCGCTACAAAAGTTCAAAAGAGAGAGAGAGTAGCACGCGAGTCCTCGAAAAACAAGCCGAAAGAATAACATGTCGTGTCGAGCGTAACTCACGGCTCTCGTATATATACGTCGCGCGATAGACGTGTGTTGTTATATAGCGAAACGCAATTATGCGGACTGTAGGGACGAGGCGCAAAACTTTTTCAAGTAATTCGAACAACTGGCGCGCGCCGCCGTCGCGTTTTCGCTCCGCTTTTCGGCGTTTGAGTTTCAGCGGCGGCAGCGCACACAGCCTCGGGACACACGTGCATCACGCGGACTACACGAATGCACCCTGGTATAGCCTAAAACTGCCGTTCAGATTAGCCAGATTAGATTTCTCGAGAGTGAGCGTCTGTGTGTATGGTGGCTCATACACTGATAGAGGCTCGTTTGTATGTACTGCGCTTGTTCCAAGATTATGCGTACATTGGACCAAGTTTTCCTAACTTCGCGCTCTATTATGACGTAGATATCAGTTTATGCTCTCGCGCGATTGTCTTTGCGCGATAAAGGACGAGTTTAGCCTATAGAGACGGGGCATTCGGTTTGAATATACTCGAAACGAGTATTTGTTGTAAAAAAGCTACAGAAAAACGTTAATAATTATATATGCGAGATTGTAAGATCGAGCGACACGGGCCGGCCGATCGAGGAAGTGAGATAAGCGTATCCTCTTGATTTTATCGGAGCTTTTAAAAAAAAGTGAAAAAAAAGTGTGTTATCGTGCTTAGTGACCGAGAATAAGTAGCCATTTTTTCTCTCTCTCTCTGTCTCTTTCTGTATTGTACATTTGTCATGCGCCAAAGCACGTACTCTAACGACACGTTGGGATAAAAATAAAATATTGCCGGTTTAGAGTCGTTCAAGAGTTAAGCCTGTGCTCGATGTGGCTTGTACCTGTTTGCGAAACTTATTTGAATATTGATAATAATATTATGATGTTTAATGCGATGCAGAACGAGTTTGGCTTGCTGATATTCATTTTAAACTATATTTCATATTGTATATCTGAGCCTGATAGCCTTCAAAATATCGATTTTTATATGTTGTAACATTATAAATATAAAAAAACATTTTCTTTGACTAAAATCAATACTTTATAATGCATATGCCACCATGAAATATTAAACAAGAATCGTTCATATGAAATAATTATCACCTTCCTTTTAGAAAAATTATACGGATTTGGTTCTACGCTGCCTTTTACGTTGTTCTTTTTCTTTCGTTCTTCAAATCACGTATTTTTTATTTTATTATTATAACTAAAATAACGTTTTTAGAATGTTATAACATTATTATTTCAATATATTTTTCAATATACAGTCACGCTCACGCTAACTCATTATGAATATATCCTAAACGAATTTTAAAAATGGAACGAGCATCATCGAAAAATTTCGCTACGTCATAGCTTTTTTTCGATAACTTTTTTCCGCGTACGTACACTGACCAAGAGCTGGATCAATGCGTCCAACCGATCATCGTTAATTTCTTAGAAACCAAAAAAAATATGTGCCGTGCGCGTGAGCTGGTGAGCCGTTATCTCAAATATTTTTTTTTTTCGAATCTCTTTTCCGTTTTATCTTTCGGCTAATGTACACGTTGCTGCCTTGCTGCTGAATACGATAAACTTGAAAGTAGAGACTCTTATTACATTTGCAGAAATTGTAGTTTGTGATGCGCCCTGTTTGAAACCACGATTGTTATCGAGGCTCTATTTACAAGTACAACGGTTTTATAAAGATGATTCTCGATTTACTGATGACAATACAAATAAAATATAAAACATACGTAATACTTTTACGAGTTGTTAAATTCCGAATAAAGCCATTTTCAATCATCTAGTTTTGAAAGGGAATCAATAGTTATCATATTCTATATCGACATATCCACCGGAGTATAGCCAGCATTCAAATCCGGCACAACTATATTACCGCAGCAAACGTGAAACATGCAAAAACAATTACAATTTCGCTACGAACCATAAAATTTCCATTCGCCACTAATCATCTCTCTCGCCGAAATAAAAGCACGAACCGATAGAAAATTTCACATCCCTTCCTACATCCAAACACCTACACCCACACATACACACAGGCGCAGATACACTCGCAATGATCGTTCGGACAGCATTTCGCTGCAGTCGCTGTGCTGCCGAGCAATAAATCGAAAGTCGAACGATCGTTCGCAGCCTCCCCCTTTCATAATTTACCGCTTCTCGTCGAATATGCGCTCGCGCGCCAGCCTCGAAATGTATACGCACGCTCTTTTTCTCCTCTATATATACGTATATACTCTTCCTTTTTATGCTTTCTTCCTTGGACTCCCTTTCGTACTGCGCACGCATATACACATCGGCACGCTTTTATTTTCATCGACTCTGTCTGCAGCCGGCGCGAGTGTGCAGAAGAAAACGGCGACGCTTCTTCCTGACTGTTCGCGCGTGGAATGTATTTTCCGGCGAGTCTCTGGATAGCTTTGTATTTGTACGTGTGTGTGTGTGTGTGTGTGTGTGTCTCTGTGTATGCAGGCATGCGAAGGAGGAGGAGTTGGTTCGATGCGGGAAAAAGCGTTTATATATCTGGGTTTTGTGGGGAATATTCTTTCTTTCGGCGTTGTGCGCTGATTGACTGATGAATGGAAAATTTTGTGGCTCGACTAACGAATTTTGGTTGTAGGATAGTACGTGCTGAAAACCGAAAGTAAAGGATTGTTCTCCTTCGAAATTTCATATATATATATATATATATTTATATTCTGTTTTATGCAAATTGTATATCTCACATGTTATTTTTGTGCTCGATTCTTTTAATTAATCATATAGATAGTTTTTTCTACGCTCAAAATAGCTTATTTCAAAGCTTATCTAGCTTAATTAAATGTACAGTCATCTCTTTCATCTCGAATATATTACATTAAATAAGTGAAACAGCTTCTGAATTAATTTACTCTGGAGGAAAATAAAGTATGATATAGCGAATGCGATGCTGATTCGGCTTCTCCAATTGGCGCTGAGTATTTTCATCCACTTAACTAATTATGAAACACATCTACAGCGCATATACGAGCTACCGTAAAAACTTTCTATATGAAATTCTTTTTAATCCCCTTTATCTGCAACATTAGATAAGAGCCATTCAATTTCTTTCTTATGCTCAAAGCAGATTTCCATCAGAAAAGTAAGCGAGAAAACTCGTGTGTATTCCTCACTTTCTCGGCTCGGATGTGAGTCGTTAATTTTTAACGCTTATCTATATTCCGAGTTCAAAACTACACGTACAACTTTCGTACGATATATTGCATACAATGCCTTGAAAATCGTCAACCTAGCTGGCATCAATCAAACACTATCTCAAAAAGTACAATTCTCACGTTTTCTTTTCAATTATTGCATACGCTACTAAATAAACAATCGATGAAAAAGCTGCAGCTATATTATATATAAGCATCATCCCAATTAAACATATATTACTCGAAACAATGAAAGAGCGCGTGAGAAAGACTTCAACTGCGGTATACACACACATACACACACACAGTGTCGAAGCAGCAGCCAACATTTATTTAGAAAAAACCGAGCGGCATCGACCGCAGCGGCAGCAAAACCGCACGCTGAATAAATTTTCGTTCGCCCGTATATGCACTATATAAGCCCGGTTGCGTGTCTCCGCGTATAGCTTCACGGCTCTCGTGTTTATTGGCTTCGGAGCTGCCGCGGCACCAACTTATCGCCACCCATATAGGCCCAGATAAAAGGATATCGGCCTCTCGCACCTGTTCCGCGCTGTCTCTCTCTTTCTTGGGCAGCAGCAGTTGTACTGTCGGAACAGAGAGTGAGAGAGAGAGAGAGAGATAGAGAGGAGGGGTGCGCGCGCGCTCGACTCGACGACGAAAAGTCGTGGCAGTAGCAGTAGCGCGGGGAGAAAAAGGTGCTGAACGTACACGATTCATCAACGTTTTGCTCTCCCTCGAGGCGCTTGTTCTGTATATTTTTTTTCTCTCCCCTGTTTGTTGGGGAGTTGTGCACGGCTCGGATCGCACGTGGCGCTCGCTCGTCGTATGGACAGGTGCGAATCGAGCCGGTGAATGAAATTTAGACCTACATCTTACGGCCTCCTTGTGGAATGTTGGCTTTTCCGGTGGCCATTAGTTCTTTTTCCCAAAGGAGCTTAACAACATTTTTTAAGACTTTTGGAACAAAAATTGAGTAGTTTTGAGAAATTTTTTTTTCCTGTCTGTGTGTGTATGTATATCTCTATATCTCGAGAACGCTTGTACCAATGTCAACGTATAAATATTTGTTTTCCACGGTCTTTTTGTCGCGCGATGGCCGAAAAATAAATTTTAAGATTCATTGATTCTCTTTTTTTTATTTCAGAAAATTAATTTTTAATTTTTAGTTTTTTGATTTTTTTGTTAAGGGAAGTTTAATGTTTAATAAACTTACAATTTACGTTTCAAAGAGCATTAAATTACCTACAATTTGACATATTATTTTTTGAAATTGCTTCTATCGTTCTTTTGTTATTCCGAGAAATGTCATTTTTTAAAACTATGGTTATAACTTTAGACTTTCTTTATTAATCATTGAGAAAGTTGTGTAAATTTTATAGATTATTGTTAGCATAAACCTAATCTGTTAAATATTTAGGCATTAATATTTTGTATTTTTAGAGAAATTAACAATATTATGAAAAAAATCGGTTTTCTATGGGATTTGATAATAGGTGTAAAAAAACTGTTCAAATCTTTTCAAAATTTTATGTATAAATAGCATTTTTGTTCCTTGAGAGCTGTATATTTTTTTCTATACATTTGGTTAATACGTTTTAAAGATATTTCGATTTTCTGATTTTTAAGATTTTTTTCAAATATTTATATTGGAATAATGAATTGATGGAATTTGATGTTTAATATCTCATTTTATTTATATTTTCCAATATATTTAAAATATAATTTATTGAATGATTCTTGAATATCTAATTTATATTAGTTTAAAATATTTGATTATAGTCAATTACTTACTTTATTACTAAAGTATACATATAATAAATGTACATTGGAACAAAACATTAAGTTAAAGGAAGCTAAGTGTCAATGAATTTGCAGCGGTTTTTTTTTATGGAAGCAGTAAACACGTTTTGCGATGGATTTGTTTTTTTATTAATTTTTATTTGGAGAAAGTTTGGAGAAAAATAAACATTGGTTTAAACATCGGAAAATTGAGTAACGAATTAACTTATAATAGACTTTCATAGCCTATTACAGTGCGCGCTTCAATGTTGCAAATATCGCTTTATCAATTCACACGACCCCCAGGCCCCGTACTACGCTAAGCGTAAGAAAATGAGCACTTGAAAATTTCGGAATCGACCCAGTATACATTGGCGTGTGCGTATACGCACTATAAACGAATTTACACGTCGGGGCGCAGGAATTATTAGGAAAGCGCGCGTGCTCCTTGCGAAAGAGAAAGAGGAAAGAACGGGAAACCGCACGCACAGGGAGAAATGGTGAGAGAATCAATTGCGAGCATGGGAACGTTTTTTAACAATAAATGCATTGAAAAGGGGAATGAAGGAAAGCCGATCGCGTGTTGGCTCTTGAAATGGAGAGCGCTTAGAGATGGGAAATGTTTCAAAATTTAATTTTCACTTATTGTATATGTTTTGTCTAGTAAAAATAAAATTTGATACTTCGACCTTGAAAAAGCTAGTGGCAATTACAGCAAAGACTTTTTTTTTAACATTGAACAGTTTATAGTGCGAATTGCGTATAACGATTAACAAATAAAATTTGATTACCAAAGCCACTAACAACAATCTCATCATTCAATGTGAACAATCGCTCAACAAAAAGCTCATATACGCAAACATAAATTATGTATAAGAAACTGGCAAACTCTTCCCTCGCACCAGGTTCACCTGTGAACAGCATCTCGCCGATAGAAAAGCAGCGCAGTAGCGCAGCAACAGCAGGAACATCGAGCTCTGAGGTATCCGCGGAATTCCGCATACGTCTCGCGCGACTGAACACTACACAAGCTGCACTAAAATTAAACGCAGATGCACCGGACACAGGAGTGACGCTTCATTCACTCTCGAGGAGCGACCGAGAAGAGTCGTCGGTGCATCAGTTTCGGGTGGCTAGAAGTGGCCGCAGCCGCGGCTGACTTGTAAGAGTCTGAGTCTAGAACGGAGAAGAAGTTTTCAAGAATACCTCGAGAGAGAAAGACTCGAGCTGCGGCGTCTTACCGAGACACGCACATACACACGCACATGTAAGCATTCTGCGCTTCTTCTTCTTGTTTACTACGTTTAATTACGCGCCGCTGAGGTTTTGTCTTCGAGTGAACTCGGTGAACCTCGGGACTGTTTCTTCTCGGTATATTTCACTTTTTTTTTTACGTAAAATACTCATTTTTGTCTGAAATCCCGCGAATAACATCGATTCAAGTATCTTTATTAATCAGTTATTCAAACTTTCCAACTTCTAATTTCAAGCTTCGAATCCCTTCTTTTCGCTCTTAACAAAAGGACATCGAAATAATCAACTCGATAAATCTCGTCTCCCATCAACGAGCGCATCTCGCATATCCGAGAATCAGCATCTATATAGGCGATCCACTGTAACACGTATACGCGCACGAAGACACAAACCTCCCGGCGCATATATATTCTCGTGCGGCATAGGCGAGAGGCAAGCGCTTGCATCCTTAATGACATTATTCGCGCTATCGCGGCACGTGATCCACTTAGTCCCTCGTTAAATTGCACTCGCGCCGTGCTCTTCTCTCCTCTATATCGCGTTGCAGCTCTCCTATGAATACCTCGCGGCCAACGGCGAATTAGTCCCTATAATTACCCGATGGTTAGCTGCTGTCGCAGAGCATGTATAGTATAATATGCGATGTCCGAAAATTCTGTGCGTGCGAGGTAATGTATACATATAGAGACTACGTGCCGTCGTCCTGTGCTCGATCGGCACTTTTGTCGAAATAATTGAACACCGACCGCCTGCGATTGTTTGTCGCGTTTCCGCCTCTGTATATCTTTGATTTATGCGATCGCGCGACGTGGCCCATTAATCTGTTCGGCTGCGTATTGTATACGTGCAATCGTACGCCAGCCGAGGATTATCGTTCCGCGAGTGAAATTTTGCTTGATTTTGAAGGTATTGAGAAATGTTTGGGTGGTTGACTGTTGTTTTTTTTTTTTTTTTTTTTAATTTAAATTACTGATATTCGAATTGTATAATGCGAGTACTTTTATGTATATGGTGTTTGAAAAAGAATCGACAAATAATAATTCTGTCGAGCTGTACAATTATTGGCTATGCTTTTATCGCGGTATCTTTCTATAATGTAGGCTAACGGATCAAGAACAAAATTTGGTACCTAGTTGGTTAAAATTACATTGTATTTTTGCTTAAGCAAAGGTAATGTTTAAAGGTAACGCTAATTGTAAGTAACAAATGAAAAATAAACTTTCTCCTACATCAGGCAAAAGAAATATGCTTCATAAGAATACCATTTGAGTCGTAATAAAAGAGTGAATCTTTACCGCAAAAAGTGGAATAATAACATAATCATTACGCGATACATAGTTTTACAAGCAGCAGCGCCATAACCGAAATAATCCAAGCGAAAACCTTCCCCGAATACCTCCATTGTTATCTCGGGCTTATAAAATTTCGTCGAATATGCGCGCCGAGCCCATAATGCCTCTCATTGTTGCGCTCATTATTACCTTAATTACACTCGCGAAAGGCTCGCGGAAAAAAAATTAAAAAATAAGAGCGCGCGTGCCGGAAAAACACCTCCTCTCGACGCAAAATATGAAATAATAAAAACGAACAAAAAAGAAAGAAAGAATCGAGTGCCCTTATGCAACTTCCGATTTTTGCGCTTTGAAAAGAGATGAAGAGAGAGAAAAAACACGTCGAGCGGAAGCAGTCGGAGTCCTTCCTATGCTCGCCCCATTATTCCCGACAATATGACCAGCGTCTCTCGTTCGCGGAGGCATTTTACCGGATTTACATAGCGGAGGAGGCAGAGAGAGAGAGAGAGAGAGAGAGAGAGAGAGAGAGAGAGAGAGAGAGAGAGAGAGAGAGAGGGACGACTCATCGTCTGTTTCCGGAAAGCCATAGCCTAAGCGGCTTAGCGGTCCGGTGCAAGCTTGTGTCTGTATAGCGACCCGCAAGTGAGCCACCGCTGCAGCGCGTGGGCTTTTTTAAATTTGTAATAACCGCGAGATGGCATGAGTCGGCGATTTTTTGCTGGTCCGGTTAAATTGGGGGCTTTGTTCTATGTTACTGGAGGGTGGCTGGCTTTTTTGCTTTCAACGGTGGCGAGTGATTAATTAGATTTTTTGCTGATTTTGAAGCATGCAGTAGGGCTGATACGAATGGATTTGTTGTATGCAGAGGTGATGTTTTCATTTGCACTGAATAGGAGACGCAATGATAAAGTTACGCAAAGTGGAAACTCGGAAGTGTATTATTACATGTGCAAAGTAGATAATGTAACATATAAAATTAATTATTTATAATTCCATTTCTACATGCGTATTCTTATTAAGGTTAGATTAGTTGCGTTGCAGCAAAGCGTTGAATAAGATTTTAGGTAACGGAATTTCGTTAGAAATATGGATTATTTCTACAAACTCGCGTTGGGATTCCTGAATAAATAAGCGTGTTAAAGTAAGTCATATAGCTGTGCGGTCGTCGGTAATTCAATCTCATATTAATGTCGCTCTGTTGGAAAAGCAGCGAACGTTAAAGTGTTTGTCTTTTTGTATACGTCTTAACGGCAAACAGAATTAAGGAAGACCCCGTATAAAATCTCGTAGTGGCCGAGACTAGTCGTATAAGTTGCCGTGAGATATGTCACGTTATTAGGATTAAACGCCTCTGGCTTCCCGAAGACTTTATATATTCTTCTCGAAACTCCTCGCTTAGTCGTGATTAAATCTAAGAACTAGGACTAAACGATTATTGGAATAATAGTATATTTTATTCAATATGCACTTGAAGCTATGAAGAATCAAATTTGTTATTAGTATCAAAATCAATATAGCTATTAACTAATAAAAAGCTAAAAAGTTCGTGAGAAAAAGTGTTTAATCAATCTCTTGTATACACCTCTCATACACGACGAATTTACACTTGCAACATTTCTATACATATCCGTTAGTAAGCGAAAAGAGAAATTCCCTTTAGCACAGCTCGAATCAATCCTCCTCCTTCTAATTCGTGGATTTTCACGAGCGCATTCGCCTGTCCGGACAGTTACAAAGTACTTCAGTGCGATCGGCTAGTGTGCGAGAGAGAGAAAGCATAATACCACGAATCACCGCTACATATGCCGAGTTATATATCCGCGTGACGAGCAGATCACCGAGCGAGCCATGCGATTCGCGATATCATAGATGTTGCAGTGCGGGAACTTTCGTATAATACGTATATGCATAGGTGACGTAAAGATTTCTCGCTTACATCAGGTGCGCGCATATTAAATCGCGCGTGCGCTTATGGCATTGCTTATTTAGCGAGCAACGGTCTTGTTTCATTGCAATGGAGAAGCGTGAGGCTCGTGCATGCACCGATGGATTTTTCGTGGGTTATATTCGATTTGTTTGTGGCTCGGGGCTTTCTATAAAGTGTATACGCGATAATTAGGCTTTTATGTAATGGCTAAATGTGATGCTGATTTGATTAACGAATGACGATTAATTTTGAGCGCGCGCGAGCTGCACATAGTTGATGGGCTTTACTTTCTAAGGAACGCGGTTTCGCGAAAGTTCCTATTATAAAATTAATGCGTTACGATGAGAAGCGTTTATTTTAACATGCACACATCTGTAAAAAAAACTATATTTGAGCAATAGGCATTTAAATAATGAATTAACAGTTCCTTTAATTTCTGCAGCAATATTCGACTAGAAATCTTCAAATCGAGAATCGTTTATAAAAACACGCAAAAAAATACTTTGTTGCGACAACGAAGTACTTGGTTGCATGAACCGAGAAATCGTCCTTAGATTTTGGACAACGAAGTAATTTGGTTGGCGTAACAAAGTCACTTGGTATTTGTCACGTTAACTAAGTTATTGGTTAGAACATCCATGTTTTCTTACCTTTTGTTTGCATGGCTTATCCAATCAACATTATTGGTTATATATGCAATATCTACCTTT
>UELU01147439.1:2614-20114 GCA_900490025.1 Megastigmus dorsalis
GGGGGGGGGGGGGGGCGGAGGGTCCTGGCTCAACCCAAAACCTCCAGATTCGCGCGCAAACTAAACGACGGAGACAGTTTTATGACGGCGATTCCCAAAGGCCCGCTAAACCACTTCACCAAACTAATCGGGGTTTATGGCTTTAAAGTCCGTGTTGAACTACGAGTCTAAAGCTCTCGCGAGCCCGAGCAACTGAGCTGCGAGCAGCAGAGCCATGTGCCGCCGGACCCTATCGATACCGGCCGAGGAGGCTTCACGGCTATTAGCCTCTTTATTCAATGACCCTTCAATGATCACTCCTGCTAATTAATGTTTTGAGTTATGGCGTGTTATGGCTTGTTCCTGATAAGAGTGTCTTGCGCTCGATTATTGCCGTGTCGACATCGTGTGGTTATTGCTTGTTATGAAAAGTGCAGCGGTACTAGCTTCGTGTACGTCTTATATTGCGTTTGTATGCAGGTATCTAAGTGATTGCTATATATAAGTAAATAATTACCTTGTCCGAAATTTCTGTTTCTTTTGAGTAAACTAGTTTATGTCAACAAATTTTACAGCGTTCAATGTCATTTGCAACGACTATTTTTTATTCACATTTAATTATGTCAAACAAGAAGCTTTATTGTGGAACCTCTTGTAAATAAAGATAACAATTATTTAATGGTTCAGATATTTCAAAGCATGTATTTACATAGAATTAATAAAAGAATTATTCTTGTCTTATATACTTTTAATGAAACCAATAGAATAAAAAAGCTCGCAGATGAATCATTTATATTTATTTTAAAATAATTACCAGTAATTAATGTATGATATTATATTGCATTACATCGTAATATATTGACTTCCTCTAAGTTTTAATACATTATTCCCCATAGAAAGGTTATTTTTTCGTTATATAATGACTTGATAACACAACAATAATGTCGGCCCTCGTAATTTTTATATTTGTACCATAAATTACAAAGATTTTGATATATTATTATTGAACACATCGTTTGATTTATCACTTATATTTTTTTGCATACATTAAAGAGAAAATACGAACAATAATTCATGTTCAAAACTCTATTATATATATTGATTTTTTTTTATGTTTAATAAACGCGTTATTGTTGCCATCATTAAAAAAGAAATATTGCAGTGCTTCAAACTTTATCTAATCTGATTGCTGACATCCCCACACAGTTCTCGATAATAAACAGGGCTCGTCTATATTGATGAGCATAAAAACTTTCTCGGTAATTAGGGTGCATTTAACAGCTTTTTTTACTACTAACAACAGTATGGGAAATTTAACAGCTTTTTTACTTTGCCTGTCAATATTAACATTTATATATGAGCCAGGAATTATTTGAAACCAATTACATTTATATACTACACTTATGTACTCTCAAGTTGAAATCGACATGAAATTGTTATCTTTTTTTTTATGAATAATTTGTTAAAGTAATAACGGCTATTGAAAAGGATATTTATCTACATATAAAAAATCGCAAGTTTATTTTTTAAAAGTGCCTAAAAGTAACTTAAAATAAAACGAATTTCAAATCCATCAAGGCTTACATAACTTTAATTAGGAAGCCACTGCCAAAATTATTTAATATAAGATATCGTGCTTATTAACCAGAGGCAAACAGTTTATTGGTGTTGAGCGCACTAATTAAAATGACACTTTTGTTGAAGCCTATTGGAGCACAATACGTAGATTGACAATATCCCTGCACACGTGCACCCAGCAAATATAGGCCGTATCAATACTAACTGGCCTATACGTCATCAAAGTAAATCAGACCGAAATTACTCCGCACAGAGAGTATACACAGACGCCAATATACATCGATACTAATCAATCCGTATTCTCAAAGTAAAGCAACGCATTAGATAGACAGGCTAGTAATAGAGATTTGAAGGTCTGATCCTCAACACACAAGAGGGACGAGCCCAGAGTGTATTGCATACTTCGTTAATTAGTTTGCCCATTGGCACGATCGGAACGAGCTTATAATAAGATAATTTACGCGCGACAAAAAAATCCGTCCGCTGAAATTGCAATTAACATGGCAGCTTGGTTGCCAAGTTTTGCTCCCTCTCTCTCTCTCTCTCTCTCTCTCTCTCTCTCTCATTCACTGGGGAGGGAAAGTCGATCTCGCATTTTAAACAGTTTCCCCTAGGCAACCTCGGCAACACATTATATAGTTTTACATACGATTAGTGCGCGCGCACGGCACCGTCATCAACTATTCAACTATGCTTATTACTGATTATCAACTTAAATCACTGTTTCTATTTCTAGTCATTATTATTCTTATCTTGCACTTACACATTTTGTCGTGAAAAATCTAGTTTGAAGAAATGAAACAATTTTCCACCGATATAAAGAGAGTTGCTACATCGGTCGAAGCTGCGCACACAGATTTAAGAGCATTCAGAAATTGAAAGAGAACGGTTAATCAAGTTCGGAGCGGATGAAATTACAACTTCGATTAAAATCACGGGAACAATATTCACCGGGAAAAGGAGGCAGGCCGCTAAGAGAAACGGGAAGAATGAAAAATTCCATAATCTCTTTGCAATTTAGAGCGGCGAGGCGGTGCAAAGTTTTCGCCAAACTATCAATTTTCGCGATAATAGGGGCCCCGAGGTTTGTGTCGTGGGGGGAAGTTTAGCCCATCATAGACGGCGCACTCGGCGGCTTCGCGCGCGTCTGCCGCGATTCTGTAACTGGTTAGCGCCCACATTCCCGCTCACTCCCGTTCCCTCACTGTCCCCCGGCCGCGGCACAACTTTTCCGCCCGCGGTGAAAAATTAGCCGATGGAACTGCTTAAAAAAGTTTTTCAAACCCGTCTGCTGCCGAGGACGAAACGACGGACGGAGAGAGAGAGAGAGAGAGAGAGAGAGAGGGAACGGACAGACTTTCTTGTCGCCACCGCTGCATCTCGCCGGTTATGGGCAAAAGTGATTCCAATTATGTTAATTAGTCGAGCGCCACTCCTTTCTTCGGCGTTGAAGTTCCCTCGTTCGCGCCGCGTCGCCGTCCTCCTCGTCTCCTCTCCGCGCGGTCCTGTTGCGGTCTTTTCGCTGCCCACCGACAGTCTCAAGATCCTTTCTCTCTCTCTGTCCTTCTTTCCCCCCCCCCTCTCTCACTCTCTCTCTCTCTCGCTTTACCTTCCTCTTCTCCCGCTTGTATAATCCACGCCAACTTCTAGGTCTCATCCTCCTCTTTCATGCTTTCATTTTCGTACTCTTATTCATATCGTACTTCAATCTCATTACAGAACTTACGCGCAATTACATGGTTTTCGTGCCACCCTATTGTTGCGCAACGCTTACATACCACCAACCCTTCTTTCCAACTTCTTCCACGGCTTTTTTTTCTCTTTCATTTTTACCGAGTGCGACCCCTTTTTCCATTGCTGAAGCGGCGGAACTAGTTTCAGTGTGTCATTCGTTTTGAGCTGCGGTTTCTAAGAAACTTTTTTTTTTTCATTTTCGCTTCTTAATGTTTGAACTGGAAAGACCAATTTGCACTCGCGTGAAAATGTATCTAGTTTTCAATTGCAAGTTACTTTTTATATTTAGCATCTATTCAAATATATTCATTTGTTTGTATCTTTTTGAATAAGTAAACAGGTACAGTTGTTGAGTTTTGATATTTTTGTCAATGATTCGTTTAGCGAGTTATTTTTAAAAACATTTTGGAATATCTCCGTTGACATTTATTATTCAACGACAACAAACTTTTCTCGAAACGGCGAATAAATTACGGCGAACGTGGAAAATGTTTCTGATCTGCAAATCAAAGTTCAGAAAAGCCATAACTCAAATCGGCCATAATCTCGAATTTTTCAGTTTGGGAGCATTGGATTTCGAGTCCGTCTAATTTACATATACGGGCAATGTGCCGGATGACAAATTGTCGAATTTCAATACACCGAATTTCAAATGGAATCAAATATTAGTCAAATTTTAAATGTTTAGTCAATTTAGTCATTTAACTCACGACAGGTGTAAAACAAAGACAATGTTCATAATTAAGTGGTTATTTATACTGGTGGGAAAAAGAGAAGATAAAGCTTATATTTTTATTGAAATGACCGAGTCTTTGAAGCAGAGGCTTTTTTGTTAATCAATGGAATATCACAATGAAAAATAAACAAAACTCCAATAACAGTTATTTAATAAACTCATAAATCTTTTGTAACTGTGTGGTCCGGAGTAATCAATACAGTCGTTTTCTAATAAATCATTATTTACATTCAAATTTACTCGAATAAAAATTACTAAATTAAAATTTCGGATTCAACACTAAAAAAAATTATAGCCGGAAAGATTCCTACCGGTTTTCGCATGTAACGAAATATATAATGATAGAGATTAATTTTTAAAAAACATCTCTCTGTCACCATCTTGGTAATGATGTAAACATTACGTGGTTCAAGTTTCATAAAATTCCATCCACAATTCTCAGAGATTTTTTTCGTCGAAAATTTCGTTCGTAATCCACAGTGATTTTTATCGTCGAAAATTTCGAAGATAGAGGATTGTGGATGGAATTTCATGAACCTGGAACTACATAATGTTTACATCATTACCGAGCTGGTGACTGAGAGGTTTTTTCAAAAAATTAATCTCTATCATTTGTATATTTCGTTAAATGCGAGAAACGGTAAGGTAGGAATCTTTCGAACCACAGCGCATCCCCTTAATAACTCCGGTTGAACAAACTTGTCTGTTGAAATTCAAATTGCAGCTGTAAAATTATAAGGTCAAAAGTTGGCGCTGAATATGGCCCGCGTGTATTATAACTGAAATATTTAATCACTGTCTTCCCTTTATCGTGGGCGCTCTTAAAGAAAAGCGCGGGTAGGAAAAGTCTCTAGATCTCTCTTACTGGGCAGAAAGCGACAGATAACGAAGTGCAAAGAGATTAATGTAGTAAATTAGTATTCGTCGCCATACGCCTGAATTACCGAGTTCTCTCTCCCTCTCTCTCTCTCTCTCGCTCTCTCTCACTCTTGCTTGCGCTCGCTCCTCTATGCAGGCAACCAGCACCTTTTGCTAACTCTCTTTTTACTCAAGATCTATATTACCGGTTTCCCTTTGAATAATACGCCAATTTATTTTTCTCACGTTCCAGTCGTCAATTAAAAGAAGCTGCAGGTGTCATCCGATCGCTGAAACTCCGTGGGAGGGATATATGATGTATATACCGTATGTATAAAGTAAGTTGGTAATTAACGCGGCACAGTTCATAATTAATCCGCACACTAATATTAAATAGCAATAATTCGAGTCGCGATTTGTTTACCTGGGGGCCAAGTTTTAATCAATTGCAGCGAGGGCAAATAAATGAATTAAAGTGCGCGCGCGGGCACGGCTCACACGCGTAAAAGTCCCTTGTTCTCTCTTTGCTTTGTCGCCAAGCGCGCATAAATCCCTTAATTTACCGTAACATTCAAATAAATCAATGCGCAATGAATATATCGCGCTATGTATTATAATCATGCACTGAGCGAACTAATATAATTACGTTTATGCTAATTTCCAATCAAGTATGCACATCGAGGCGTAAACAGAACAGTTATTAAATTTATCAATGCTTATTCCTTTAATTCAGGGCCGCATTCAAATTTAATTGTGACTACTAATTCAACGTACTCGTATAGAATGTGTTTTGAAACCACATCGGCTGGATGATAAAATTAGACGTAAAACTGTTTTTCCTAGTCTTTTATAATTTAGATTAGCGATATCTACATTCGTAACGATCGATATGTGCTCAGATTTGATTAAATTAATTAATGAAAATTTGATTAAATATATTAAATTATGAGCAAACAAATTAAAAATTGTCTTTCTTTTATAGCCGAGGCTGCTTTATCTAATGTTTTGACTCAGTCAACATTTTCATAAAATATTTTAAATGAAAGCTGATAATATTTTCGTTAAGAGTTTTATGTTGCTAAAAGTTTTATGTATAACGATGTTTAAAAGTTTTTAAATCACTTTGGATGGAAAAGTGCATATGCATATTAATCTTGCTATACTCGAGTGTTTCTACTTAAAAGAATGAACTACCAATTTTTCTCCTTTTACTCGGTAATTTGAAGAATAGTATCTATTATAAAGTTTGTGTAACGAAGCAGCTACATCGTTCATCGCCTGCACCCTTAGTTCCTTTCACGTGATTACTTTACAAAATTACCCTCCACTGTACACCTCTAACACCACCTCGCGCAGCTCAAACTTTTTTCATTTGCATCATCGTCCATTTCGACCAAAAAAAAAAGTGATCCAACAGACTCCAATCGAATCATTCGATCAGTTATTCTTTGCGATGATAGCAACTGTATCCAATCATAAATCCCGCAGTCCCTCCCCAAGCAGCGCATCAAAGTTGCAGCGAAGAAAAAATGCGTCCAGCGATGCTCGCGTCTCCGCACCTCCTCATCCTTCTCTACTCTAAACTCGACAAAGTTGCAGCGCGGAAATAATGCAGCTCGCCGCAGCCGAAGATTAATGTCGTCCAGTGGCTCGCGCGCGCGTCACACGGCGCGTCATACGCTCGAGAGCCGCAGGGATGATCGAGAGATGCAATTGAAATACCGGAGCGTGAGCCGAAGCGAGGCCGAGGAGAATTGCGGACGGAAAAAGGGAGGGGGGAGGAGGGGCGGGGAGGAAGGGAGGAAGGGAACAATCGTTAATATAGGTGAAGCAGACGGGGCGAGCGCGTGCGAATGTGCACCAACGAACTCGCGCTCGAATCGATCGTATATATAAGGCACACGCAGCGCCAGAGTACGCGGAGAAGAGAGACAGAGAGGGAGAGAAAGGGGGAGGGCCTGCATATATATATATATATATGTGTGTATGTATGCATTGCCCAGGAGTGGGCCGCGGGATGATATTTACCGGTCGACGACTAAACACGCGCACGCGGAAGCAAATTAATGGCTCGTTGTTTCACCGGAGCGAGAGAGAGAGATAGAGAGTGATAGAGAGAGAGGAGGGGGGAGGGAGAGGAGTGGACATGCGGGGCGCCGCGCTGCAACGACGTCGTATTGACCGATGCAGTAATCGAGTGACGGTAGGTAGTTCTCTCTCTCTCTCTGTCGCCCTCACTTGGTACCTCTCGTGCGGCAGGGTAAATTAAATACGTTACTCCTAATATGGGAATGCATTTATAATATATAGACGCGCGCACTGCGCAGCGGGTCGTTTTAGTCCTCACTGTGTATGTGTGTGTGTGCGCGCAGTGAGTGTGTGGATGTTGTAGAGGGTGGAAATCGATGTGGACAGGGGGGAGGAAGAGAACAGAGAGAGAGAGAGTGAGAGAGAGAGAGAGAGCGAAAGAGCGGAATTGCACTCCGCAGGAAGTAATTTATCTCCGCGCATTTTCGCAGGGACGGACTCTCTCTCTCTCTTTTTTTCCCTAATATATTATTACAAGTCCTTTTTTGCTGCTGCTGCTGCTGCTACTGCGTGCACTCTTTTTTTTTCGATCGCGAAAATCTATACATCTGAGTTGATTTTTTTTGTGCAGTCTGCCTTTTTATTGAGGAGCAAGAACGTAATTGCGAAATTTTTTAATTTGTGCTCTTGCAAAATGTAGGTCATTATGCAAATTTAAAGAAGTACGAGGATTCCACAAGGTTACACGCTATGAATTCTGTACATTACTTATGAGAAATTATAAATAGATGAAAATTCATAATAAAAATAGTGGAACATTGAAATTATGCACGATTCTATATCGGAACTTTTAATCAACTTGGTTCTATATTATAAAAGCTTTATTAAAATTGATGTAAGTTCGTTGACGTTGACACGATAAATAATATCTAATGATGCAAAAATATAATCGGCAATAATATTGTTATTTAAATAACAACATTGCAGATGCTTTTACGTTTTTTAATGCATTAAATTCACAATATATGTTATATTTTCCCTAGACCACTGAATTGAGCATTATTTAAAAATTTATATTCCTTGAATTACTTCGATATCAATTATAAAAAAATTTTCAATTAATGAAATTAAAATTATATGAATTTCTAATTTATATAAACAAAGGATTCATTTAGCAGAACCAGATAATTGAAAAACTCACGTAAAGAAAACCATTAAGTGAGAGATCGATATAAATTCCTAGAATTCAGCCATGCGACAATTTGTAATCATTACTTCAAAAATATTTAACATTCTCTAAATTATAAAATGACCACACATTTTGTCAGGTACTTATTTACGTATGCATGAACATAAAATATGAATTCTGTAAATTTCATAATTTCAGTAAAACAATGAATTATTTAATAGTCATAATACAAAAATATTTCGAATCGAATAAAGGTAGAAAATGTGACCACTAATTTCAGTTCCTATAAGATTGATAGTCTCGTAAACGAATATTCGCATGCTTGATTCTTATGAAATAGCCTTTTATTTCAAATTGCTTTTTCGAGTTCTTGCACTTCAATCATTAGGCAATTTAAAAATAATTTCTTCGCAATTGCAAAAAAGCAGTTTCACAGTAAATATGTTCCCTGTGCTGATTTTTCCAAATTAATACGCAGTTTTTTTGTATAAGCAAGTGTTTTTATTACGTCAGTGCCTTCCAGTAAATTGAGCTATTTTTGGACTGTTTCGAAATATCCATCCTACATTCTAATAAAAGCTACATAAAAAGTAACCCGATATTTCTTCGTAAAACGCAAAATGCAAATCATACTTTTACCAAAAGTACTAAATTATTCAGAGTCTACAAACAAGCACAGAGAGCATAGTTCGCAGGCCAAATTGCTTCTTCGCTCATTAATTATAATCACAATATCATTCCCACCTCCCTTAACGATTGTAATTCAACGATTAATTATTAAGTCCCGATAAATCTCTCTCTCTCCCCCCCCCCCTCAACCTCCCCAAAGCAGCAATAATCACAGTTTCGCGCAAAAATTTATGCGACAACGGGTGTTTTACAATTTACACGCGCGCAACGTAAAATTAGCCGCGAGCCAATGCATACACGAGGAGAGAGAGAGAGAGAGAGAGAGAGAGCGACTTCTCAAAAGCTACACGGGGCATACGCCGTTTGATTGGTACTTTCGGGGCCTTCGATCCCTTTGATAGGACCGCCCGCGGCGAGTAACATTTTAATCGGACAAGCGGCCACCGTGTTGCTTTCTCCGTTTCTTACCCCTCCGCTCGCGCGCCCACTGCAGCTCCTTCTATATTTATACGACTCTCTCTCTCGCGCTCTCTCTCTCTCTCTGTCTCTCTCGCTCCGTCGCCTTTTATTTCGTGTGTGCCTTACGTATGCCCACGTGTGCACGCGCGCATGTATGCATGTATGCAAGCAAGCAAGCTTGCACGCTGCGCAGGTACTACACACTTTGCGAAGAGCGAGAGTACATATATACATATACGTATATAAGCGCGTGCGAGAGACTCTCCTCTCCAAATGTTTTTATTGTCTTTTCGAATGTACGTAGCGCGTACTCGTGTCTATACATATACGTGGGGACTTCCGCGTGCGTCAAGTTATCCAGCCGTTAAATTGAAAAGTGCGCGCTGCGCGGTCAAATCGAACGAGACGGGAACGCCTGATGTGGAGACGAATTGATCTGGAAAGTGAACTTATTTTGCGTTTCTTTTTTTCGACTATGCTAATTTCTGGGCGTTAATTGTTCAAATATGATTATCGTTGAGAGAAAATAATATGTTAATCCAATTGCGTTTTTACTACTAGCGGTTTCTCTATTATGCTTATTAACAGTCGTTTGGCATTGCTCTAAAGGATTTAAAATAAACTTGTTTAATTTTTGAAAGACGATTCATTTGAAATTCGACGCGCCAGGAAAATCAATAAGAATCGATGCGAGTATGCAAAGTGCCGCAGTGCGCAAATGAAGCGCTTCGGCCGAACTACTTGACGTGGAATGTCCCGTGTATACGTGTGTATACGCGGCCACACAAACACGCACACACACACACACACACACACACACACACACATGTACAATGGGCTTAAGTGTGGAGCACGCAGGCAAGAATGCAGTCTGCCTGGGCCCCGCTATGTAATGTCTGTCATTACTTGGCACGTGCGCATGGATTTACTGGTGCTTTATGCTTTTAACTTAATCTGCCTCGCGGGCGAGTTTTCTTATTTTCAGGTGCTGCAGCCTCTCGCGGCTGCTGCTGCTGTTGCTGCTGGTGCTCCTGCTCCTGCTATGGCTGCTTATACATGCACCCCGGTATACGCGCGCGTGTAGCCTGCGGACGCCGCGGAATAAGCTGTCCTAACATGGGTATACACTTTCATTATGCTTTTATGCTACGTATCTTTGTTTCTATTCATGCGAATTTGATGGACGACCGTTTGTTTTTATGGGAGTTTACTTTGGAACGATAATTTACGAAAATTTTTTCAGCTCGGAAAAAAGAATGCCAGAGTGCGCGTGCGTGTGTGTTACTGTGTGTGTGCGCGCGCGCGTGTATGCGCTGACTTTGAGTTCGTGTGTAGGAACCAGTTTTTTTCGAAAGCACTTTTCAATGCGCGAAGCTTGCTTGATTTATGCGAGTCCATGCCGTTGAGCGCCAAATTTGCCAATGGAATCGTTACAAGTTTAATTTTTAATTTTCTATGTAGAATGAGTGCACTGAAAGATAATGTTACACTTAAATATCAATTTCGTAACCATATGCAATTTCAACAGGCACTTAGATCACGAAAATTCTTGATTTTTTATTCACCATTAAGCATGTAGAAATTAATTTACGAAAATCAAATAATTGTCAAAGTAGAAATCCAACATTTTTATAATAAAAAGATAACCGGATAAAATATGAATCTTCATTTAAAGGGCAGAAATAAATTTATGTAAAAAAGATGGAAATAATGTAATTATTTACTTGCAGAAATGTATGAATACAATTTTTAAGTTGTAATATTTCCATCGACTAACTAATATAATTTTTTTTAATTAAATTAGTAATTTCTCCTATAACTTCATTGGAGTTCAATTAAAATTATATTTTACAATTACACAAACATAACTGTCTCTGCCATTAAAATGTGCACTGAAAAATACATTAACCCATTAAAGCCTAACCCGATGGGTTTCCAAATACCATGTACAATGCATTGGAAACCCTTGGCATTTGGATAAATTGTGTTTCATAATCTAAGATGGAACATTATGACGAACGAAACAAATAAAATTTCATGTATTTAATAAAAATGATTAAGTAGTAGCAAACTTTATTTCCCCAAAATTTAATATGCCAGATGCAATATGATCGCGAAAAGTTTTCAGTAAATAGTGTATTTATTAAAAAAAATGACGCTCGGTAAAATTTAGGTGAATTCTGACGTTCCAAATTAAGCGGTTTCATGACATAAAATCATAATGTAAACGCAGACGACATAAATTTTTCACTTCTCCTCAATAATTTAAGACAATGGATTACTATGGCGGACGAAAAAAATTGATATTTTATGGATTATAATCCAAATCATTGCGCAGAGGTTTTTGGGCTGCTGAGTATGAATCCGAACTTTATTTTCTAAAATTTAATATAGCGAATATAATA
This sequence comes from Megastigmus dorsalis, assembly GCA_900490025.1. NCBI lineage: Eukaryota > Metazoa > Arthropoda > Insecta > Hymenoptera > Megastigmidae > Megastigmus > Megastigmus dorsalis. Next base: position 14,211 of record UELU01147439.1, read on the forward strand.
TTGATCTATTATCTTAAATTGTTGAGGGAAAGTGAGGTCATCTTCGTTCACATTGAAATATTAGAATTCACCTAGATATTACAGAAAGTCATATTTTACGCTTTCCTGCAAACTTTGGAGGCCATATTGTATCTACCATACTAAATTCTAGAAAACAAAGTTCGGTTTCGTGCTCAGTGACCTAAAATACCTTGACTAATCATTTTTATTATGAATTGATGAAATTTTAATTTTTGGGTTTTTTAATAATGGGTTGATTATAATAAGTAAGGTAGATCTAGCACTGCTTACCAACATCTGAGACATGAAAAATCCCTCGCAACCTATTTAAAATGCTTTCCCTAGCCTTCATTCCTGCCCTCACACTTCTTTATTCAGAAAATGATATATTTTACAGAATTAAAGCCGTATAATTTTGGGTAGGCGCCTAAAAGCAGAAACGCTCTATAAAAGATTTTAATGCGATGCAAAGTTAAATTACTGAAACGAAGTAGCGCGCGATTATTGCACGGCCCAACGAAATCGTGAGAGAGAGAGAGAGAGAGAGAGAGAGAGAGAGAGAGAAGGAAAGGGAGTCCGAGTACAAGCATAAAGCGAATAATTTATTGTCATAAGACATTTTGAGGAGGGCAAAGGCAGTTTTTACAGCTGCAAACTGCCGGGCGCGCGCTGCCTGATAACGTTCTTTCTCTCTCCCTCTCTTTTTAGCTAGCAACCAAAGCAAAGGAGAGAGAGGGAGAGAGAGGGAGAGAGAGGGAGAGAGGGAGCGAGATAGAGAGCGGGGAGGAAAATAGTGACGTTTACTCTTACGTCGCGTGTCCTCTCCACTGCTGGCATGCCGTTCCGGGCGGGGGCGATAAACGTTTATCTCGAAGTTGTATACAGGCGAGCTACTATTTTCCTCGCGTGGCTCTCTCTCTCTCTCTCTCTCTCTCTCTCTCCCTCTCTCCCTCTCGACATTCATCCGAGATAGAGAACTCCTACAGGTGCTACACTTTACAAGTGACGTTCTTGCTCGTTTGCTTGTGTATATGGCATGGAGTGAAGAGAGGGGAGAGAGAGAGAGAGAGAGAGAGAGAGAGAGAGAGAGAGAGAGAGCACGAGAGAGACGGTAATTGCGCGAGCGCGCGCAGAAGCGTTTCTACGTGACTCATGTTTCCCCCTTCCTTTGTATCGCTTAACGATGCAGCTAATAATGTTTAGGGATCGCGGGGATTCGCGGGACGAATGTCGCGCGACACGCTTTTTAAGAGGGGTATAGAGCGTGAGTGAGTGTGCGTGTATAATGCACTGACTGCTGCTATGGCCATGCGAGACTATACGTATACGTGCATAATATCTTAGTGTTCGTAAACAGTTGCCTCGACTACTTTGAATTGGGTAATTACTTTGGGAACGTTGGGGGCATGGGCATCGATTTAGTTTGCGAGCTTTTTCGCAGCGGTGAAGTTTGTTAGTGCAGTGCGGCCGTTTTCCAATTTTCCCTTTTCTTTGATGCAATCTTGATCAACTGAACTGTAAAACAGTTTTTACAATTTCTCTTTTAATTTCAAAAAGGTAAATTTTTCAATTTATTCGAGCTATTCAAATAAGGTCAATTTAATTTTTGTTAAAGTGCTATTATTGGGTAGGCTTATTATGTTGAAAAATTGTTTCTGTAAGAAAGTGACTTTATATACTCTTTTTGAAAGACGACCGACTTTATTTCATTACCTTTATGTGTTTACATTAATATTTTTAAGAAATACCTTACAAATGCTCGAGAAGTATAATAATAAGCTTAACAAATAATTAATTACTGAATGGATTTAATCTATTGATTTTTATTATTCTATGGTAATTACTATTTTAGCTCATGTATTAATGTTTCATTAAAGTAATCCTATTATCTATATTGCATGAATATTAATCCCATCAATATCTAAGTAACAAATTATACAGATCCAGCTGTCTTTATCACCAAGCATTGTAAATTTTACCATCAATAGCATAAAGCCAGCTCTCAACTGAGCTTTAAAAGTGCAATATCTTGTAAAATGCAAGCAACTTTTAAAGTGAACCTTTTCGTTAATTTTACATTGCATTCCACAAATTATTTAGCAATTTCAACAACTTCCTACAGCCACGAACGAAACGAACAATCATAAACTTCTTGAGCGCGATATTTAGACGGCAATCTCATATATCATGTCTAATCCATTCGAACATTACCGTTGAAAAAAGAGAATAAAGTAAAAGCTCGCACGCAAGTGCCAATAAAGCAAGCCAGTTATGGTCGACTTCTTTACTAAACAAAACACGAGGAAGGATAAGAGACCGAGAGAGAGAGAATTCAATGCAGAATAAGTGCGAAAGAGAGAGAGAGAAAGGGAGAGCAAGTGACTAGGGAAAAAGTTAAAATTTTTCTGTCTACCCCTAAAACTGGTGCGCAGTTGCTAAAATATTTTTCACGAGCGGGTACCTGGTGCTGCCGGTGGCTCGCAGAAAACTTACAAGACAGTGCTTTTACGAGGCAGCCGAGGCGGGCGCCACGGCAGGGACCGCGCCGCGAAAAATAATTTCGAGTTAGTTTGAGCGACTTTACTGGGCTGGAAACAAAGGTATTTACGCTGGATAAAGTTTCGCGATAGGAATCGTGCTTGTGTGCGTTATCCTGGGTCGTATTTATAAGTCATATACCAATCGTTGCTTTTATTCTTATTTACTGTTAGTGGGTTAATTTATGTATAACGCTAGATTACATTCCTTTATAAATAACTTTATTTACAGTATAAATACAGGACTATGAGTATTTAATAATTTAATCTTTAATTTACGAGAACGTGTGCTTATTTTTTAAGCTGAGCTGCATTATATTTTTCATTTAAATTGGTACAAACAAGGGAATTCCATCTTCTGGACGAGATGCAATTCAAGAAATTTAGTGCTACCGCATTGTATGCCCAGCAGTAAATTGAAAACTTTCTTTTAAAAGAAGGTTCAAAATAGTTAGTCTTGCAGGTCAAGTTATGAGAACAGTTCGACCTTGGACATTGTTATGAGTTGGTACCAAGTACCTTGTGGGATTATATTTAAACTCCTCTCGACGGTGGAATTTGAGCAGCAGAGTCACGTACCAACAGCAGACGTACCGAAAATGTGCAAGGCTTGCAATGTCGAAGTATTAAGAGCATACGAATTGAAACAGCTTGAATATTTAAACATATATATATCGTACTAAAAATTCCATAGAATATACAATATTCAATATTTAGGTAAATTCCAAATTGAAATTAAAGGTGCATCACTTTTGAAAAGATTCTAAAACAAAAATTATGGTCTCATTGAGCAAACTTTTTGTGCACCATCGAAACACGAAATTATTTAATGAAGAAAAATTTAGCTCGGAAAGCTCTTTCCCGTCTAGATTCCCGGGAATATAAAATAAGGAACGGGTATACGGTGTAGCGCAATAAAAGCGCGTCCCATATTCAAACACCTTACTCCACTATTCTAAAAGAGTTCAACTCTCTCTCTCTCTCTGTCTCTCTCTGTCTCTCTCTGTCTCTGTGTCTCTCTGTCTCTGTCGACTGCAACAACAAAAAAGGGAAACAGAAAAAAATCCCTCCGAAGCATAACTTTTTGACAATTTTCAGAAGGCCAGGAAACTCACTCTCGCAAGCCAGTGCAGCTTTTACGAGTCTGCACAGAGTCGCGGCAACTGCGCTCTCTCTCTCTCTCTCTCTCCACGTGAACACAAACAATCTTACTCTCTCTCTCTCTCTCACACACACACAGGCACACGTACGCTGTAAAACAGTATGGGAGAGAAAGAGAGAGAGAGAGAGAGAGAGCAAGACAGAAACAGGGCAAGGGAAGGACCGCTGCCGCTCGACGCGTTTGTCTTTTACGTGCCTGCCTAAAGAATGCATAGGACGTCAACAATGGGTTTGCAGCTAGCGCGCCGCTTCTGCTTCTGCTGCTGCTGCCGCTGCTGCTACTGCTGATGGTGGTGGTGGTGGTGGTGCTGCTGCTGTTGGCTGTTCGTCGGCGGAGCGGCCCGGTAGCGCCATTAGCTCACCCACGTCGGCGGTGTGCTCTCCGGTATCAAGAGTCCCGCCGCACAGACCTTCCCTCTCTCTCTCTTTCTCTCCAGCTCTCGAGCTCTCCGGCCCGTTGCATATTCGCTCGAGCATTGCCCCTTGTAAAAAATGCTTAGGTTTCAATTTATCGCTCCTCAGGGCTTTTTATGGGAAAACACTACTGCGAATTCCGAAAAAGACGGGACGAAAGAGGGAGAGAGAGAGACGAGCGTGTGTGCGTATAGACGTAGCTCGTCTGCCGTGTGCGTACGAGGTAGAAAGAGAGAAAGAGGCGATTGATGAAGCCGCGTGAATAATGCAGAGGTATCTGGAATATCTTTATTTTCTATAAGGATCGGCCAGCTTTTCTGGAGCCAAGCGCCGAGAGAGAGAGAGAGAGAGAGAGAGAGAGAGAGAGAGAGAAAGGGAGAGACTGATTTTGTCAGTAATAAGCGGTTATTGGGCAAGTTGTGCTGCGGTTCGTTTGTATAGCGATGGAGAGAAGGTTACGCAGGACTACACAGCTCGCAATTCGCGAAATTGATTATGTACGCCGCTATGATACTTGCCTTTGAGGAATAGCGACGCTGTATAGCGAGGCTGCGTTAGCTCTTTCCTTGGTAATCTTACGATAACGATGGTGGAAATCGAATTTTCGATAAGTCGCCTTGAGACTTTCGTGAAAAGAAAAAAAAACGGAGCGATAGGGATATCGGTAATAGAATCTTTCAGATAAATAAAAAGGATAGAATTAGAAAATCTTATTATATTATTAAGGAGAAAGATCAACAGAAATTCTATTACATATACGTTTTTATCTCGCTCACTCGGCTCACGCCGTTATCTTTATCCCTATTTCACAAGACCCTTTTTTTTCCTGTAAGCATATTATTACCAACGATGTAGCAGCTTTTCTGGGTAAAAAAACACTTATGAGTAAAAATATACATGCAATCATCTTTATCACAGTCTAAAACATTGTATACTTATAGAATTTTCTGCGCGGGCTAACGGTCTCACGCAACTTGTATACGTAAGTATATTACTGTAGTATGTTATACAGAATAATTTAAACGTGAACCAACGCAAATGTTTTAATTGAATATAATGCTCTATTTTGCATATCAACATTGTTTGTTCAAGAGGTATTTCACACTAGATTTTATGAGTTATAAATCAATGTGACTCGTAAATAATTAGATTTTTTTTATAGGTAAATGTAATTAATTTATTGAAAACGGATAGTCACTCATCTGGAAATATTTGATATTTTTTATGAACCAAGCAGTAATTGCATTGGTTTTTTAATATTTTTTTATTATTTGATATGGTCATTAAATAATTGACGTTATAAAAATAAAATCTGATTAATATAATTAATAAAAATTTATTATAATTAATGTTAATTATATATATTAAGTTTAAAATGTTGTAGTTTTAAATATAAATGATGAACACAGAAATAATGCTAGCCTTTGAATGAAATTGACATCGGATTAAATTCGCACTAAATATTGTATAAAATAATTTTTCACGATGTTTAAATAACATTTATGAAACTTTTTAAAAATAATAATTATTGCAGGCCGAGTATTACGTTTGTATGAGAAAAAGCATAAAACTATAATCATGTTATAATTTCTATTCCGTTAGTCTTCAACAAGAAAATTCGAATTGATCTCGATAACTGTATCAACATTCAATTTGAGCGCAGAGCGCTCGAAAAAAACTTTCCGCGCGAAACACCTAAAGGCTATCGACGTTCCGTTTGATTCTCGTTCCTATGAGTTATAAAGTTGCCCATAAAAATCTATTCCCATCGAAGTTTCGTCTCACTGTCCAG